>JAAGNO010012628.1:15302-30890 GCA_033439905.1 Ceryle rudis | reverse complement strand
TGTTTTGTTTTGTTGTTGGTTTGGGTTTTTTTTTCTGACATGTCATATAATTCTTATACCACCCATGTTACTAATAAACAAATTCACATTTGAATTTTGACATTTTTGCTTCTTTCAGACTCTTGTGATAACACACGTGGTAACTAAAACAGCAACAAAACCCAGCATACTTTTAATATTTGGGTCACACGCAGAGTCAACGTTATTTGAGCGATGGGAAAAAACCAGTTCGCCACCTGTATTATTTTAGTCTGTAGCCACATCCTCAAAAAGATTACAATAATAATTTCAGATATGAAGGTAAACATCTCTATTTGGAGAATACCTCTCTTCCAGGGGATTAGAGACATCAGCTTATACGTGAGGTAATTTATCCTTTACAAGTGGAGTTTTCTTGTCCTTATTCTAATGCACTGAATATAATTGTTGGAGTAAGGGAGGAAAGTCTGTGACTGCTTTAAATTGCAAGTAGCATCAAGTTTTGCACATAGGTATTTGAGAATTTTGGATAATCAATGCAGAGAGGAGGAGAAATTAGCTGCTGATATATGTAATGGAAGCCCATCTGTGAACATCAGCACGTTCAGAAGCCATAACAAGGACACATTTAGAGCAGAATGACTGGTCTGCCATAATCATAGAACAGTTGTGGATGGAAGAGACTTTTAAGATCACCAAGTCCAACAGTTCACCCAGCACTGCCAGGTCAACATTGAACCGTGTCCCTCAGCACCACATCTCCACAGCTTTGAAACCCCTCCAGGGATGGGGATTCCACCACTGCCCTGGGCAGCCTGGGACAGGCCTTCACAATCCTTGTGAAGCAGAAATTATTCCTCATGTCCAATCTAAACCTCCCCCACGTGCAGCTTAGGCTGTTTCCTCTTCTCCTATTGCTCGTTCTTTGGGAGACTGATCCTCACCTGTCTCCAATCTCCTTTCAGGTAGAAAAAACAATGATTATTCATTCTCTAACATCTGGAAACATAAAAGCTTCAGAATAACAAAACTAAACAAAAATTGGAAGTGAAAAAATTGTATTCAGTTATCTTAAAGATGTGAACCACATGTCATGAAACTTGGCCCTACCGCTTTTCCTCAGCACTTTAGAATACCAGAGTGTTTGGTCACTCTTTCTTCCCAGGCCCTGGTTAGAGCCCATCCTGCTTTTATTTAAGACTGCAATAATATTGAAAAATTTTAGAATAATCCTCTTGGGGCAGGTTTTCAAAAGACCTGGGTTGTCCTATTGAAGAGGTCATAATGAAACAGGACTCGGATCAGAATAATTAAGTTTTTAAGTCTTCTAAATTAATTTTAACAGACAAAGCCCTTCCTACAGTGATTTATCCCTTTATATTTGCAGTCTCCTACAGCGCGAGCACCAGCCAAAGAGCCCATGTAGATTAATGCAGTGAGTAATGACACTAAAAATCGTATTATTTACAAAGCCGAAGCAAGAGTACACATACAAACAATTTACAGCAAGAGATGTCAACACAGCTGACACACCGTGATGGCCCAAAGGCAAAGCTGAGCTTCACACTCCCATAATGCAGCCCTCCTTCAGTCTGTGCTGCAACTTCATTTTTAAAAAGAAATACTTAACATTCTTGTAATGAAGGTGCAACAAAAAACACTTCTGACCCTCCGGAGGTAATGGAAATCTAACTCCTGGAAATTGGGAAGCCCTGACTTAAAGTGTTTCTTTAAATTAAAGCTGGATGATGTCCCTTGACACATCTTCACCATCTCCAGCATTAATGTTGACTGGGTGTCTATACTCATTACAATCACCAGTTGGTCATCTCTCCTGAAATAAACCCTATAATGATCAACGTTATCATCACACTTAATGGAATATTTACTGGTGTTCTAGAGATTTATGAAATTTATTTATCATTTAGTCAAAAGAATAAAGAGATGTTTGAAGTTGTTCATTATCAAAAGTGGCAATAATTTAAGTCACTACTATGCCCTAAATTGACGTGCACACCTCCAAGACCGCTGTTCACTTAGGTCTAGCTGAAACTGTTCCCCAAAGTCAAGCTGTGACCTTGTGTGCCACCACACCTGAAAGGATACAAAGCCGATTACAATCATAACCGCTATTCACTTGTACAATTATGAGAGAGAAAATACCTAAAAGTCACTTGGAGACCAGATTACCTGCCCGACAGCTGCCAACGGAAGGAGGTGTGTAATTATCATCATTTTACAATGCCGGTGGGAAAGCAGCAGACTATAACAACACATGCAGACACTTCTTTCTTGAAGAACGATCTCCTCTGAGATCGTTATAGTAGCAGCCTTACTACTGCCCCCAATTTAACAAAAAAAAAAAAAAAAAGATTTGGTAAAACAAAGTGCCAAGTGGCAATCAGGAAGTTTGCTCAAGAGAGGAGATTTAGTACACGAGAAAGCAACTAATAGCAACACTGATGGCAGAAGCTGCTGCCAGTATTAATTCCTGTTGGAGTCGCTTGTACAAACAGGTTGAAAATGGACATAGGAACAGTGTGACTGTGCAGGATTCTATAATGTGCTCTTGGTACTAGAGGATCAGGTGCCTTTTAGCTCTGCATTTCTAAGGGGAATGAAATAATAACCATCCTCTCATTCCTTTTCTAGAATTCGACCATCTCCCCTCCTTCCCTGCTCTTTCCAAATTCCCATCACTGTATTTTAATCACATAAGCCTGCAGCTTATCTGAATTGATCGCAATCATCAATCCCCAAAAACCTTTAACTGGGCAGAAAAACAGGCTGTACATGGGTAATGCACCTACAGAGAAGGAAGGTACGGGGAGGAGAAGGTGGATCAACTACCTGCTTCCCACTCACACCTATGTTCCCATTGGTTCCTTAATGGATTAGAGGGAAGGAGATAGCGCATCTCATAAAAGAGCAACTCACCACACTGTCTGAAGTAGCCTGAAGGTCTCTGGGGCTTTCCCCATGGAGCTAGGCATGACTCATGTGACATGCCCATTTGCTACAGCATTTGGGATTACCCCAAAGCGTTTGCTAATCATTTGGATGACTCTGAAGCATAAACTGTGCCACTGTTGAACTCTCTTGTAGCCAAGGATTTACCTGCAATAAGCAATACTTGCCAAAAGGAAAGGTCTGTGCAGGTGCAAACAGAGTACATGAGTCAAGGTCTTTAGAGTTATGAAGAACACCATGTTCTTCACAAAAACATCTCATTCTCTTTTCCTGGTTTGTCATTTCTGTTTGTTCTTTTTCTCTCATTGAAGCAAAATTAGGTATTTCAAAAAGGTTTTTTTCTGAACAGGGACTCATGTGCCTCATTATTTTGGTACCACTCGTTTGTGTTTGTATTATTCTATCCCACCTGTGTACCCTTCTAACTTCTCTCCTAGAGTGTCTTTAAACCACAGAAGAATTTATCATCTCCTATGAAACCTCTACCTAAGATGTCACCATAAACACTTATCCTCAAGATCAAGGATGACTATGATATCATATATCCCAAATCTCAGCTGTAAATCTGCATTTAAATGAAAACATATTTACATTGTACACAGCAAAGTGATTTTCCCTCTTCTTATTGTGCAACCCAAGCTTCTGCCCAGAACATTCATAAAAGAAACCAGATTACAGAATTGCTGGAGACTTAGAGCAGTGGATCAGTGCCATCCAGATTTTTTTTTCCTCCTGATTTTGTTTAGTCAGTTTAGGGGGAAAATAATGACTTGTCCTGAAAAAATACAGAAGCTTCACTTACTAGGTTTCCCTTGAAGACTTAGAAAGGTCAGATATGCTCTTCTAAGCAACAGCCACATTTATCATGAAGTTCAGCAGAAATGGTAAGAAAAAGTATGGTATTAGCTACAGGCCCCTCTGCACAAGGGTGCTTCAGCCATGTCGTATTAACAGAGGAGGTTCCCTACGTGAACAAACCTGAGCGAAAGAATCCACCTAAGCACTTTTTTGCATCTTCCCACTCGCAGTGCCTGAATTCCATACTATAATCCACACCTTTAGGAGTTTAATTAATTAAGCGGAACATCTAAGAGTCTGCATTTCCAAAGAAGAGATGACAGAACCCTACTTCCCAATGAAATCCCAAGTCATTCAACATCAAATTATAAAAATTATCTTACTTTTGACAGTTGCTGTTCGGGTGCAATTGTAGAGGATGGCTAACTCCCCAAATACTTTGCCAGGTCCCATGGTGCACAGCTTCACACCTTCTTTTGTCACTTCAACCTTCCCATCTGTGAGAAAAAGAGGAGAAAAAGAGCATTTTAAAAGGGAAATCAAGTTCTTTCAGACTTGAGTTTTCAAATTTATTCAATTACACTGTGAATGAAAACACCAGTTGAAAACCAATTAACTCTGTTATGAAGAAGAGCACAAACTCAGAAAAAGATTAAAAACAACTGTTGCACATATAATCTTTCAACACTGAAAGTTTTTAGTGGAGTATCTGCACAATCAGGAAATAAATACTAGTATACTAAGCTCAATGTGAACATTGTTACATGTATTACATTTTCAGGTGAAATTTTCTCCAATTTTTGTGTTAAAAAAGGAAAAGATTTAGGTCTTTAACACCACACCTGAACACCAGAGTGATTTTGATCATTTTCACTGAGAAACTAATCCCCGAGAACACTCATCCATGAATAACAGAGCTATTACCAAAAGGAAAATTACCCTGACCCATGGCCATTATTTAATTTCCATCTCACTGTTCCATTCCTTTTTGAACGTCTGCTTTATCTGCTCACCACTACTGCAGCGAGAGATGTGTGAGGGAGATTTGAAAGCAAAGGTAGAATGGAAAGAAAGCAGCTCAGGGCCAGTCTGGGGGTTTCAAAGGACATCTGAGGAACAAGGACCAGAAGAGAAGGAACTGAAGATGGCCTCACGACCTTCTGGATACACAAGTGATGCCACAATGAGAAGCAAAGTACATGCGTCAGGGGAACATGAGGTTATCACACCTATGACCATCATCTAAGCTGTAACGAAGTGCAGGACTGAGAAGTGAGCATTTCAAATGTCGTCAAGTCACTAAAAAGCCCTTACTGGGAAGCAGATTGTTAAGGGATCTTGCTCCACCAGCCCCCAGGGCACCAGTGCCTTGGTCTCCGTGGGTCTATACGTGGCACGGGCAGCTCAGTGTTCACTGGCTCTTATCCACCTCATGGGGATTTGCATTTGCATGACAGGTACCAAACTGGGCCCCAAATGTTGCAAAAATAGGTAACACCAATAAATCTTATAAGAGATTATATAACCCCACCTCCTGTAGAGGGAATCTGGAGGTACTCACCACAAAGTGAAACCACCATCACAAACAGAAACTTCCCAACTTAATAGAAATGCTCTAAAATAAAGTCCTGTCAGCCCTGTGGATCCACGTGTAAACCTGCACTGCTGGACCCACAATACCCCACAAAGAAAGAATGGCTCCAGCGTTGCCGTGCTACTCTACCAGAACACCACACCTACAAGAAAAGGCAAACTTGGAGGGCTCTGAATTAAGTTTAGACACCATATCCCTACTAGACACATAATAAGGCAATTAAAATTGAGCAGAAAACTTAGAATATTTCCATAGCAGAGAAAAGAAAGAGGGTAATGGTACAGAGAGGTGAAGGGAAGATGATGTTGTATTACAGCACAGAAAAGGTAAAGGGTGCCCTTAAAAGGCACAAAGTATTTTGGAAGGAGAGGGGTCTTACACTGTCTAGTGAAACAGATCAAGACAGATGATTTGGAAAAAGAAAAGTAAATTAAAAAAAAATCTTGTTATTTCTTAAAATAAAAGTGACTGACTGATAAATAGCATGACCTAAAGGTGGAATGTAAATGTGGAAATGTAAAGATTGCTGTGGTGCAATCTGTGGTACAGAAGCACTGAGAGTTTAGTGGGGGGTTGTTTATTAAAATTTCTTTATTACAAGTTACTACTATTTATTAGTTACTACTACTAAGTAAATATATACATGCATGTGTATATAATGCTACTATAAAATTACTACAGAATACTGTAATATGTACTTGCTTTAACAGCAAGTCTCTGAAGTTATCACTAGCAAAGCAGCAACTATACTTCAGATTGCTTACTTAAGTAAGTACATAGAATCGCTTTGGTCGGAAGAGACCTTTAAGATCATTGAGTCCAAGCACTAAGCCAACACTGCCCATCCCTCCAATAAACCATGTCGATCAGCAACACATCTACATGTCTCTTAAATACCTCCAGGGATGGAGGCTCCACCCTAGATGGGGACTCTGCCCTGGGCAGCCTGGGCCAGGATGGGACAACTCTTGAGGGGAAGACATTTCTCATGATGTCCAACCTAAACTTCCCATGGCACAACTTGAGACCATTTCCTCTTGTCCTATCGTTTATTTCTTTGGAGAAGAGACTGCCCCTGACCTGGCTCCAACCTCCTTTCAGGGAGTTGTCAAGAGTCTCCCCTTAGCCTCCTTTTCTCCAGGCTGAACAACCCCAGGTCCCTCAGCCTCTCCTCACAAGACCTGTGCTCTAGACTCTTCACCAGCTTCACTGCCCTTCTCTGGACACGCTCCAGCCCCCTCAATGTCCTTTTTGGAGTGAAGGGCCCAAAACTGATCCCAGGATTTGAGGTGAGGCCTCCCCAGTGCTGAGTCCGGAGGGATGATCTCCGCCCTGGTCCTGCTGGTCACACTAGTGCTGATATAAGCCAGGATGCTCACGCACACTGATGGCTCATGTCCAGGTGTCTGATCCATGACGAATGAACCATGACCAATCCCTCAAGGTCCTTAATAAAAAACCCTAAACATGAACTTCTGAGGTGGCTACTTTATTGTTAATTTCAAATAAAACCCAATTCCAAGACCCCAGTGCTAACTTCCCTTTGGAAGTCAAATTATTTTTATCACTATTTTTTACAAACATTTCATTCATTTTTTTCATATTAATTATCAATCTATTACAAAGAATAAATGTATTTATCTCAAGAATGAGCAAAATCAGCCTTTAATGGTGCCTCCCACACTTCAGAGACTCATAATAATTTTGAAGAACGAATGCATTTATTTTCTTCAATAGAACTGAGCTTTGGCAGAGCTAAACACCAAATATCCACAGAGGAAATGAGTTTACCTCACTTTTAGCTCATGGAGTCATAACCGGTTGCAGAGAAGAGACAGCCAAATCTGAGCAGCAATGCACAAATAGAGCACAGTATTAAAAAATGTGTTGAGATCTGTCCCACTGCTCAAGAAATCATCTGTGGCTTCCCAAAGCAATCCACGCTGATCATACATCTTTGCAAGAAAGCTACGTGTATTCCCATAGCCCATTTATTTTCTTATAAGGACTTAAACATAAGGGCTGGGTTCTGATTCTTACAGCTCAGTGTTTTGGTTTGGGGTTTTTTTTTGGGGGGGAGCATTTCTCAATGTATTAAAAAATTATGTAGTTCACTTTACAAGTAAATGCTTCATCATCTATGGATGATTTCTGAGGGTCAGAAGGAAGAGGAGATGAAAACCCCCGTGAGGGAGTGATGAGGCTGGAAAGAACTGCCTTGGGGTTAGAAAAAGCTCACTGAAGCAATATACAGAAATATTAACTCAGGTCCCATCAATTTATGGCCTATTTTCAGATGTAGAAAATTGAGCTCTCAGTACTGTACCTTGATGACAAATTCCTGCCTGGAAAGGACTTTGAGATTTGAGAGGGAAAGCACAAGATTACACAGATTATTTTTACTACAGTCTTCATGACCTTTTTACTGCATCAACCATTTCCTCCGGTATGTGAGAAGCACATTGGTGCTGAAATTAAAATACTAATTAAAAAAAATATGGAGAAGATTTCCCAGTGCAATATTGTGGGTACAGTCAAGAATATGTAAGATGCCATTCTACAGAAACAAAACCAAAGCAAACTCATTTCACTGACAGAAGAGGGACCCGACTTCCAACAGGCAGAACTTACTTACCTTTCTGTGTAGTTATCCAACCCGCAAACAACAAGGATGAGTTTAATGCTTATTTAACAAGTTACATTCCTATTAGTTCTATTTCTAATAAAGTTGTTTGAAATATAGATTGTGGAGAAGACACACAAGACTGTGGGTGCATTTCTCGCTACAAGACCTGATTCTTCCAGAAGAATATAATGTGCTGTGATGCAGAGGCCTTGTTTGTCAAAACAAAACTAAAACTTGCTTTTTTGAAAGCTCATGAATATGAATTTCAGAGGCAGTCATTTAAAAGCATTTTCCACGACTCCTGCTAATGAAGTGGTGTTTTCATTCCAGTGCCTGCTTCTTATTCTGCAAATTTGAATATGAAGCTGCTACATGCAGATGAAATGGCTATTAAAAATTTTCTTCTGTTCCTACATGAAAAAATCAGAAGGAATTGGAGCATTGACTCTTACTGGAGCATCTTTGTGCAGAGGAAAGGCTGAGAGCCCTGGGGCTGTTTAGCCTGGAGAAGACTGAGAGGGGATCTGATCAGTGCTCATCAGTAGCAAAAGGGCCCATGGGGGGCAAGCGCATGCAGCCAGACTCTTGTCCCCCTCACTGGCGACACAACAAGGACACACAAACGGGAACCCAGGAGGTCCCATCTGAACAGGAAGAGAAAATTCTTTCCTGTGAATGTGCCAGAGGCTGGACCAGGCTGCCCAGAAAGGTTGTGGAGTCTCCTTCTCAGGAAACTTTCAACAACCCCCCCAGACATATTCCTGAGAAACTGGATCAAAGCAAAGGTGTTTTAGCAGGGGGTTGGACAAAATGGTCTCCAAAGGTCCCTTCCAACCCCCACCCTGCTGTGATTCTGTAAGTACAAGAATGATACGATGACAGAATGTACATTGTTTCAGAAAAGTGTCCTAAATCAGTTTGAATATGAAGGCAACCTCTACTCTTACAAAGCACAGATGAATCTCCTCCTCTAGACCCTCGGTGTTCTCCAGAAGAAAGGTTTCACTGGTAGAAACACAAGCAATGCGTTAGTGAGGCTGTATTTTACATTCCCAACTCTACTCACATTGTAAAACAGCTCTTGATTAGTCCCAAGTGACCTTCTGGCTACCAAAAGGCAGCGCCTGGGCACGGAAGGATGTGTCGCTATGGAAAACAGCAGCTCATGATGACACTGTTTCTGCCCCACGCTAAGCCCAGGGCACAAAGCCCACCACAAGTACTGCAAGTTAGAGTTACTTGGTTAAAGTAAACAGGCTAAAGAACACTGCCTGTCCCCACTGCCCCTACTGGCTTTTAACAGGGTGCTATGGGGTTGTCCTCATAGGGTTCCCTGCAAGGATGAGCTGCTCCTTGCTCTCAAGCTTTGCAACCTCTGAATGCAGCTGAATACAGTCTCCAAGAGATTTTTATGAATAAGTCACTTGGTTTGAGAGGCAGTCAGAGCACAAAAAGATACTTAAGTAACCTTTGCCTTGGTCCACCACCCCTGGGTATAAGGCTGAAGGTGTTTTATGGCTCCACATCCACTTCTGCTGCTCCTTCTCCCCTCTTCCAAAGCTCTGCAATGCTTCTCAGTCCAGAGCCGAGCAGCTCCCTAGTCCTCCTCAGACAGCTGTATTCTTCTACTAAGCCCCTAAACACTCCACAAGAGACTTCATTAGACAAACTCAGCTGCTGCAGGAGAAAATAGATCATTTTTTTCAATGTACGTAAGGGAAAGATTGAACATGACAGTAGCTTGAGGAAAGCCTGAATTGGAAGGTGAAGGTGTTCGATCTTTGACACTACAGCACAAGAAGAGATATGGGGTAGGCTGCTTCTCTTACACTATGGTTTAGTAATAAATGTGCTATTTACAATTTATTGTCCTGGACAAAATCTCCCATTCTCCTGTTGTGTAATTAAGCAGTCTGGAACATTAAACACCTAACAATATACTTCCCAGACCATGAACCAAATTCACCTCTCATGGAAATAGAGTCTAAAAGCTATAAACAGAAGGAATTTTACCCCTTTTCTTTTCCTAGCTGGTTGTGCATTTTTTCCATGTAGGAAATAAATTACTTTCTTTGATGTATCAATTAGATAAAGAAACCAAAAGAAGTGCAATGCAATATTGATCAATTAATGGAGATAAATTTGCTACTTCCTTTGACATCTCTGTAAAGCAAACACTAAATAATGCAAGTGTTGCTTTACTTGAGGCAAGAAGAAATGATTGGAAAATGCATCATTTCTGCTGAAATATTGAGCATTACTGACTTCAACACTGATATTTAATTTACAGATGAGCTGACTGGGGGAGCTTTAGCTTGCATCTAAACTATGTATTTTTATGCCAGCTGTAAGAAACTATTCCGTATCAATGGAGGACAAGGTATTTTTTATATAGACAGAGCATAAAATAAAAATCTCTGTGCCTCCACTACCATGGAGGACTTACAAAAAGTAAAGGCTGGTGAGTGTATTTTGGTGGCTATATTTTGGATTCCCCTCAAATCCCTATTCTTCCCCATTCCCACATGGACAAAATCTACCCTGATATTAGCTGACAATGAGTCACTTCCTTAATGGTCCTGCAAGGAATGAAATGTGCCTTTGACATATCACGGCGGAGGTTTTGATGAACGCTTTCAGCCATGCAAGTTTTATGACTCAAATTTGTATCTCAAAGGGTGCCATCCATTTGGCTTTCTCACAATGCACAAGAGAAGGTGACCAGCATGAGGATACAGAAGAGAACGATACCCCCAGAAGCCAGCAGCCTGCTCCCGTGAGAAACAGCTGCCAAAAACCAGTTTAAACATGCATAACTCAAAATATTTTGGGTTTAGTAGATGCTCAGAAGTCTCAATTATATGGGAAGCTCTTTGGTTCTTTTTTCCAGGCTCTGTTATTTGAATCACATCCCACCTTTGGCAAAAGATACTCATGCTAGAAATTTTCTACCTTTAACTGTCAGATTCAAAGGCCAGCAACCTTCCTCCTTTATCCTTGTTTATTTTTTTCACAGTGATCATCTTGAATAAGAGCTAAATCCTTATCCTCACAACCTTTGCACAGGTTTTTATGTAAATGCCATTCACAAAGGTGCAAAATTTCCTCATTGCCCAATGCTTTGTCCTCTTTGCCATCCATTTTTTCCTCTTGTCAACCAGATCTCATGATTTTCCTTATCTGCCTGTAAATTAGATGAGGAAATGGAAAAAATTATTTGTGGTAGGTGGAGCTAAAGTCATCCATTCCTGCTGCCTCCAAATATATTTGTGGAACTCACTGTTTGCACAATTACTCGTGCTTAAGTCACTGTTCAACCCCAACAGGTGCAACTCACAGAATCACAGAATGGTAGGGGTTGAAAGGGACCTCTGGAGATCAGCAAGTCCAACCCCCCGGGCAGAGCAGGATCACCTAGAGCAGGCTGCCCAGGACATTGTTCAGCTGGGTTTTTAATGTCTCCAGAGATGGAGGCACATCTCTAGACAGCCTGATCTAGTGCTCTGTCACCCTCAAAGTAAAGTTGCTCCACGTTTAAATGGAGCTTCATATTTTCTAGTTGTGTCCATTACCTCTTGTCCTGTCACTGAGCACCACTGAAAAAAAGACTGGTCACCTCCTCCCGACACCCATCCTTTAAGTATTTATTAGCATTACACAGAATTAATTATCATAGAGGCTGGAATAGACCTTTGAGATCATCAAGCCCAGCCTAAGACCTGACACCACACCACCTAGCTAGAGCATGTCACTAAGTGCCACGTCCAGTCTTTCCTTAAACACCCCCAGGGATGGCGACTCCACCACCTCCCCTGGCAGGCCATTCCAGTGTCTATCACCCTTTCCGTAAGGAAGTGTTTCCTGATATCCATTGATAAGATGACCCCTCAGTCTTGTCTTCTCCAGACTAAAAAGACACAACTCCCACAGCCTTTCCTCCTAAGAAAGATGTTCTAGTCCCACAGTCATCCTTGTAGGTCTTCGCTGTACTCCCTCCAGTAGTTCCCGGTCCTTCTTGAACTGGGGAGTCCAGGACTGGACACAGAACGCCACAGGCACTGGAGTGGCCCTCTCACCAGGGCAGAGTAGAGGGGGAGATAACCTCCCTGGATCTGTGGGCCACACTTTTCCTGATGCACCCCAGGATGGCATTGGCCTCCTTGGCCACAAGGGCACATTGCTGGCCCATGGTCATCCTGTTGTCCACAAGGACTCCTGGGTCTTTTTCCACAGAGCTCCTCCGACTGATGAACAGGAGCCCTGCAGTAAGCATGGTGCTCCACTCAGGCAGGTACAAGTAAGTCGAGGCTGCTACCAGGAAACCATCACTTTAAAAAAAGGGAATGTGTTATAAAAATAGCAGCCTTAAATCACCAGGATGATCTTGCACCCATTGCCAAAGGCAGTTCCACAAAAGCTCCAAAACATCCAGCTTTGCAATTTTATACACATGGCTTTTGGTTGTAACTCAAGACAGCTTGAAAACCAGAGTCAGTTGGCAAGATTTCAGAGGGATATACTAAAACTTCTGGAAATTAAGCTTTTCTTAAAAAAAATCCAAGAAGGAACAGCTTCTCTTGCTGCCCTGGTCCCCATCACATGTTCCCTGAGCCCTGGGACTCTTTGGCAAGAGCCATGCTTTTGCAAATTAAACTCTGCGTGCTGATTGTATTGCAGTTGCAAATTTAATTGCAGAGCAATTAAAACTTTAATTGCTAAGTGGCTAGTTGACATCAGAGCTGGTCCGATTAAGACCTGTTAATATTTCTGTTTGTTTGAAAACACAGACCAATAATGGTCTGCATTATTCATGAGGCTGCGCCCAAGCCACTGTATGTTTTCAATGTGGTGGTTGGTAGTGTATTACATTTCCTAACAGCAAATATTAAATGTTGTTAAAAGTAAATTTTTTTTTTTTTTTTTTTTCCTTAAAGGGCTCCTGGTTCATCTCCTTCACCAGCCCCACATTTGCAGTGTCTACCCGTGCTGATATAAAACTAAAATACTGAAACTAGATACATGAAAAGAAAACCAGGGATGTCAGTGGGCACGGTTCACTCCTTGAGGCTGCATTTCAGGAATGATGGAAACAGGTCCTGGTAAATAGTCTATATGTGGAAAATCATATAATCACAGAATGGTTTGGGTTGGAAGGGACCTTCAAGATCATCTAGTCCCAACTCCCCTGCCATGGGTAGGGACACCTCCCACTAGAGCAGGGTGCACAAACCCCCATCCAACTTGGTCTTGAAGGGGCTTTGTGCACCATCACCCTCCAGTGATGAAGCATCCCTGGGCAACCTCTGCCAGTGTCTCACCACACTCACAGTGAAAAACTTTTTCCTAATTTCTAATCTAAAACTATCTTTTTCCAGTTTGAAGCCATTACTCCTCACCCTATCATTACATGTCCTTGTAAAAAATCCCTCCCCAACTTTCTTGTATCCCTCCCTTAAGATACTGGAAGGCCACACTAAGGTCTCCTAGAGCCTTCCCTTCTCCAGGCTCTTACAACCCTTGCTCTGACAAGTTATTCCTCTTACAATTTACTGTATAGCTTTCCCAGGTTGCAAAGTCAAATATGAATTAGTGTAAGCACAGAGAAGTAAAAATACAGATGACTGAAGCATGTATGAACAAAAAAGGATCGATTTAGCCCTGTATAATAACTCCAGCAAATTGCACAGGCCATTTTTGTTTTGATGAGGACATTTGGTGCTTTGTCGCTTTGAGTCCATCCAATTAAACATTAAATAACAACTTTGGCTGAACTGAAACCATGTTCCTCAAATAAATCGAATGATAAACTAAATTGCACTAATGTGACTCTCTCAATTTGTAGGATAATTTTTTTCTCCCAATAATTAAATGTTCATTTTCTCTTTCCGGGCACAGGAGAAAACAGATTAGTTGACTTGAGGAATTTGTTAGCCTGCATGTAATTTACGAAATGGCCAAAATTCTTGTGGTGTGTTACTGGCTCTCCTTTTCTCCTCCCAGCTTAGAGGCAAGGGTGGAAAGCCACTTATTATTTCAAGTCAAAGTATTCCATGACTCATATGCCCAAACCAGCCCCTCAGTTCCTTAATTTTAAAGATACAAGAATATGTGAGAGGATATCTGAGACTCCAAAGTGCATTTCTATACAGCATGAGATTTCAATAACACACTTTCTTCTGTCGTCCAGTAAAGCCTTCAATGTCAAGAATAGGGCAGTGACATTCATAGCTTGCATTTCTCTGTTTCTCCTCTTGGGTCAGGAGTCATCTGGAAGGCCTAATTCTACATTTTCAACTGTACATCCTAGCAATGCCTTTGAGACATGGGAATGGGAATTCAGTTTTATTATTATTCACATTATTGGCCCCTTTTCAGATCTGAGACCTTTAGGAAAAAAAAAAAAATAAGCAGGCTCTCCCAGGACGACGCTAATTATTCATTACACTTTCATGCAAGGTTTAAACAGAAAAATGCTTTATATTGCAGAAATTTGGAAAAGGATTAAGTGGGATTCAGCATGAGCTCACAGATTTATTAGGATATATTTTCATCAGGCAACTCCAAAATGGTAGGAGGGGTGGGAGGGGGATTCCCATGATTCAGTGAAGAATTCATGAACAACTATTCAATATTGTATTTCGTCCGTGCTGTTTTGCACTTGGACTACAGCTTTATTGGTTGTACCATTCGAGCTCTGCTCTGAAAACAGAATAATAATTATTTGTATTTAATTTTCTTTAGGAAATATCACTATTGATCTGTAGATTTTCCTGAAAAAAACCTGAATATATTTCAAAAACTGCACCTGAGGTGAAGGGTGAGTGACACCATCACACAGGTCAGAAGCATTCACTTTGAAAAGACCACAATGGGAGTTTACTTTAACAATACACATTATATAATAATATATATATAATTACACACATTGTATTCTGAAAGCTCAACTCCACCAGCTTTAATCAGAGCTTTCAATTCTTCAGCCCACTGACAAATCATAGTTTCAGCTCAGAAAATGGGGAAATTTATTAAACCCAAACTTTTCACAACCAGCTGGCCTCAGCCTTACCAACACTCACCTATAGCCCATGCCAAATGGAAACAGGTAGTCCCTGAAAGCAGCTGGCTGCTTTAAGCAGCACCTTGCTTTCTCTTTCCCTGCTACCCAGTGTCTCCTTCTCTGGAAGATATCTCTTCTCCAGGGTTGTACTGATGACACCCTGCTTCCTCATTCACAGCTCCGTGAATGGCTCACAAACACAGGCCATGCAATGCAAGTAATAAATCTTCAGGTGGGGGAAACAGGAGAAGTAAGAGAGCTCAGGGTTAAAGCTGAAGCAACACTTTAGACACTGCTTGCTTGCCCTGGAGATGTCTAGTAGGAAGGATTTCGAGGCTGCTGCTTCCAAGTCCAGAGATATGCACCCATAATCTGCTTTAAGGTGATGCCATTAACACCACGAGGTCAATGGTTATCACGTTATAAGAAGGTGATGCAGTGTTACAGCTCCTCATCAGAGCTCACCCTGAGCCCGTGCTGCTTCTCCGTTCATGCACCACACGTGGGACCTGTAAGCCCTCATATGTTTATGCCATAGCCAAATTTGGGAAAGTTTTGACAGAA
>JAAGNO010012628.1:0-15202 GCA_033439905.1 Ceryle rudis | reverse complement strand
GTTCATGCACCACACGTGGGACCTGTAAGCCCTCATATGTTTATGCCATAGCCAAATTTGGGAAAGTTTTGACAGAAGAATTGTAATGAGGAGGAGGAAAAAAGAAACCCAAACATGCACATTTTGCCAAATTTTAAGTCATGTTGCAAAACACAGAAAAAGTGCGAATTTTTGCAAAAGTGTTTTGGATATGGTGAAAAAATGTAATTTTTCCATAGATGCCTCCCCGAAAAATACTAAACAACTTCTGACAACGTTTTCCAGAACAATTTAATTTGAAGCTGGTATCTTGAACAGAAGTTTAAAGCTCAGCCATTTAAAGTTTTGCAAATGGTGGGGAACTGAAAGCGGGTTTGACAATGCAGAGTCCATCTGAAACATTCAAGCAAAAAACCTTAAAGTAAGCTTTTTGCTTCTTTGAAAATAGGTAATGAGAGGAAGGTAAATGAGGCATGATATGAAGAGTTATGACTCTCAAACCTGCTGGCGTAACCTGTGAAATTACAAGTCCCTTCGTATGCTCCAGTAAACACTTTTTTAGTTGAACTAACTTATTTTACTTGAAATAAAACACCCTTGGAGAGACAGTTCAAATATGATGTACCACTGGGAAAATCTGCCCCAAGACTGACTAAGTGCAGGACCTGGTATCTGGCATTTTTGAGCCTCATATCAATGAGCCGAGGCCAGTGGGATAAGGTTCAACAAGGTCAAGTGCTGAGTCCTGCACTTGGTTCAACAACCCCCTGCAACCCTCCATGCTGAGGGAAGAGTGTCTGCAAAGTGCACAAGGGAAAAGAACCTGGGGGTGGGGCTGGTCAACAGACAGCTGAACGTGAGCCAGTGCGTGTCCAGGTGGCCAAGACCACCACCAGCATCCTGGCTTGTATCAGCACTAGTGTGGCCAAAAGGACTAAGGCAGGGATCATACCCCTGGACTCAGCACTGGTGATCAGTTTTGGGGCCCTCACTCCAAGAAGGACATCAAGGGGCTGGAGCGTGTCCAGAGAAGGGCAATGAAGCTGGGGAAAGGTCTAGAGCACAAGTCTTGTGAGGAACAGCTGAGGGACCTGGGGTTGTTCAGCCTGGAGAAAAGGAGGTTCAGGGGAGTCCCTTCTCCCTCCCATGAAAAGAAGACTGGAGCCAGGTGGGGGTCGGTCTCTTCTCCCAAGAAACAAGTGATAGGGCAAGAGGAAAAAGGGCCTCAATTTGCAGTAGAGGTGGTTTAGGCTGGACATTAGGAAAAATTTCATCACTGCAAGGGTTGTCCTGTCCTGACCCAGGTTGTCCAGGGCAGTGGTGGAGTCCCCATCCACAGAGGGATTTCAAAGCTGTGGAGTTGTGGTGCTGAGGGACATGGTTTAGTGGTGATCTGGAAGTGCTGGGTTAATGGTTGGACTCAATGACGTTGATTGTCTTTTCCAGCCAGAAGGATTTTATAATTCTGTCACTGCACAATGCCAGCTGCTCTGGCACAGCGGAGAAGAGGGAGGCATTTGGCTCCCTGACCTGATAACCTTGTTTGGTGGGATTTCCATGCGCAAAGTGTATTTAGAAGAGTTAAGCAGACAGGACATACACCAGCCTCTCCAACATCAGCAGAAACCCATGCTGAGATGTCCACAGGAGACATAAAAAACCTGTAAGTATCTACCAATCCATGCTGCCCCACCTCACCTTGCTGGCTGAGACCCAATAGCAACACAGGGGGAGTTCTGTTGTGCCTTTTCAAAAAGGACATGCTATAACTGATTTTTAATGTTTGCTGTTAAGAAGTAGTTTTGAAACTGGGCTTGAAACAGTGAATCAAAATGTATTATCTCAGGGATTTGAAGCAGTGAATAACAGTAACACTTCTTGGATTTAAATCAAAACTTATTCTAGAGAAAGGATTACTGGAGATAAGAGCAGATCTGCATCCAAGTCTCTACCCTGTCTGCAGAAAGGTTTTGAAAAATAGAGAATGGAAATACAGAAGGCAATCGGCAAAATCTGTCACAGCAGCCTAGGGGCAGAGAGGAGCTTGGAGGATTGAAAGCACCTGGAAAAAAAAGGATAAAGAAACTTCCTCTGGGCTTTAAAGGTAGGAATTAAAAGTAAGATGTGAGGAAGGCAGTAACGTGAAGCAAAGCACAAGGTGTACCCAGCAGAGCGGGGAGCAGCCATGCAGAGCAAGAAGAGGCATAAAGGTGTGGCAGGGCAGAGAGAAAACAACACAGGACTTATTGAGTTGGTTGGTGGAAGAGAACCTTGGAAGCAATCAAAGCCATCCTAAAGGTCAGCCCATCTTTCACAACACCACATGACAGCGTAGCCTGTAAACATGCACAAACACAGCAGCAAACAAAGTTGTTGGACAGAAAAGTCTCACTGGAGCCAGCCTCACAGAACAAACTATCTGCCCAAAGTGATTCAAAGCAAGATTTAGTTCGAGTGCCTCTACAGGTTATAGTTAAACCTTCTTGAATATCCCCTTGTGATACAAAGCTCTTGCAAAGCACACTGCTAACATTACCCTTGAACGGAGAAGCAAAGAGTTACTGTCTGGCTCGCTAATGAATTTTCCCAGAAGAAATGCTCTGTGAAGGCAGAGATGTTAATTCTCTTCACAAGTAAACCAAAGTAAATTAAACTAGAATCTTCCACTTTCCAGCCAGGGTGGCTTCTGCATGGAAGGATCTAAAACTTCGTGGGTTATTTTAAGGATTTTGTTAATGGTGGAAACTAGAGGACCCAGTACCACGTGGAGATGCACATCCTCAAACACCCTATAACACATTTAAAACTATATACATATATCCTCTTTTCCGAAGCTTGAATTCCAAGATCTTTATAATATATATGCTCTGGGGGATGGACAGGTGACCTCCAGAACTCCATTCCAACCTCAATTATTCTGTGACTCTATAAATCACTTCAGATGTAAGGTTTGTTTCAGCCTAGAGGTGTGCATGCAGGATTTTGCAACTTGCACTGGCAAGCACCGTATAATGAGTTTGTTCACAATGAAGCTGTTAAGACCACGTTAAAATCTGTAAAATGGAGAAAGAAGCTGTCAGAGAAGCATCTTAAAATAAGATGTGAGTTGGCAAACAAAGATAACAAGGACTCAAGGAGATAGTGAGCTATTGAACAGACAGAGAAGATGACAAAATGCAATCGAAGTCAAATCTAATTTTGTCTTAGGTACAACATTCCTGAAGTTTATTCAGGTGTTGAAAAAAAAAAAAACAAAAACCAAAATAAACCAAACCAAGGAAGAAACAAGAAGCCATTTAGCAGAGATAGGAGCTGTTGTTTGGGTCAGTCAGCACAGAGAATACTAATGGAGTCACACATGCCTTGCAAGACTATAAAACCCTTCCCTCGGCCATAACTCGTTATCAGACGCTTATTGTCTGTGACAGTGAAGATCGGCCTGAATTTCTTGTCTACACTGCACCAACCCTAGTTTCTCACCCTCAGCTAGAGAGACTCCTAAAAAATTAGCAACAAATCTGTTTGATTCACTGATGATGCACAGAAAATGACGGACTGGGGTGCAGACGGAGAGACGTGTAGGCTCCTGAGTAGGATCCAATGTGGCAGACTATGCTATTACTCACGTAACATCAAGAACACACCATGTTCATTGCAAGACTGCAGAAACCTTATTACTCAGAGGATCAGCTGGAGGTTTACAAAAAATCTGCCTGATTTAGTTTGGGATAATTTGGGAAAGCAATAGAAATTTTGATTTGCACAGATCTGCTTCTTCCTCTCTCTCCAAGCTCACGACAGCTTAGGCTGATAGACCAGGCATGGCACAGGAAGCAGCAAGACCCACTATTGCAGTCATGGAGCAGAACCACCACAAGCCCCAGCGAGGCAGATTTCAGGGGTAGGATCAGATGCAGAGCTGGAAGGCAACACATAGGGGTATACATACATAAGCATATATATAAAAAACAGAGTCCTCCCTTAAACACTAAAGAATTCTTCACTGTCCCTCCACTGTACCAAAAGATAACCTACTGTAGGACTGCCACACAGAAGTCACTTCAATGGAAGAGGGTTTGTGGCAGCTATTACCACACTTCCTTATTTATCTAGTAGATAGTAGAGCATGCCAAGAAAAAATTCAACTGTGATTTAAAAGATGGGGGTTTGCTGAGTTTAATTTTTGAGGAATTCAAACAGGTAAGGTGAAATTCAAGAGAACACACTTTCCTGCAGGAGGTACACAGGTCAAGTTGGCAGTTCACCCTCATACGCCGTTACCCCACTGCTTCTGAAATCTATACATGAAGAAAAAAAAAGTCCAAAGAGGATAGGTGAGCTTTGTATTTATTCTAGATAAATTATTGAAAGTCTGAATACTTTTTTGGGAACGTTGGGTTTGCTCATATACTTAGATACAGTCTTACCTCAACAAATAATACGTTTCAATCTCAAAAGCAAACAAGTCCAACAACCTCAAATACAAATTGCTTTTCCCCCAAGCAATTGATTTTCTGGAAAAAATGCAGGTCACCCTTGCCAAGCTGCAATGTCTGTCTTGAATGCCCACTTTGGCTGAGTGGCTCTGAACCTGGAACTGTAACTGTGATGCCACAAATGCAAATTGCCCCTTTTTGGCCCTCAAAGCCTCTTTTAAACATGACCCACCAATGCATCCATACACTGATGGATATAATTATAGAATTAATCTGAGTAACTTAGTACCCTGTCTCACAGCAAACCCGTACGGTACAAAAACACCCCGCGAGCCAGCTCGCTCTCTGGCACAGGTACTTTCACATCAGAATATTGAGAGAACCCTTCAGACAAATCCACACTTGAGTATTTCTATAGGAGATGTTTCTTTGAGCTGTGCACATGGTCTTTAGTTAATGGGCCACAGCAGCCCCTCAGGCAACCTCCAAATAGGGTAGGAAGTGTGAACAGGCTCCAGCTGTATTTTGAAACTCTGATAAATGACACACCACCTTTCCAACTAGGAAGAAACAGGTTTTATGATTTATAAAGAGGGGAGAAAGGGAGAAGGCAGGTCTGTAACATGGCAGCTAGACTGGGAGTTGGGTGAAGGAGATGGATGGAGAGTGCTGACCCCAAGGCCGGCTCTGCTCCCAGCAGTACAAACACCTCTGGTTTACGACAGACTCCAAACTGCATAGACTAGTTCTCCAAAAAACAAAGCAACAGAAAAACTTTACACTCCTCTTCAGGGTTTCCATAGCAGCACTTTTGTTAGATGCATTTCAAATGCTGAGAAATTCTGATTTATTCTCCCCCCAGGCCTTCTAAGACACTTAGTTAACTTCATCTCTCTTAAAGCACTGAGATGTTTTCTGTTGAATACACCGAGAAAAGACATATTTTGTTCACCTGTCCTAAAATGCTGTTAGAGTATGCCATACAAGCTTATTTTTCCTTGCTCTTTGGAGCTCTGGCTTTTCAAAATAGTTTGGAAGTATTTCAAAATGTTCTCAAAAAAAAAACAACCCCACAACCCTAAAACAAAATAGGTTTGAGCTATAAACATAAAAACCAATGGAACTGACCACTTAATTTTAATTTATTTTTTTAATTAAAATGAAAACCAGACTCAGTATGAGATGTGTTAAGTGATATTAGGACGTGGAGTCACTGCAATCTCTTACTAAACACAACAGAACAAAACCAAAGGTTGAGATCCCTTTGAACAGCACAAACATTGTCCCCTTCTTTTTACCTGAAGATAATCATGTGCTTGATAAAAGGACAGATAAATATAAAGAAAAAACAATTGTGACTGGTACTTCATACAGAAGTTGCAAATCCACACAAATAAAAGACTAACCAATAAAAATTTACACACCAATAATATTTTACATATTACAGATAGGTACACCTAAATATAAAACCACACTGAATAGTGTTTAGAACATATAAATCAGTTGACTACCAAACACCCATGGCTCTGAGTGGAAATAACACTTGGCAAAGAAAAAACTGTTTGAGGGAAATCCTGAATAGGTCTTCCAGCATCTGATACTAGGCACATCCTTGAAAGAAACTTTGTGAGGCTAAAAGCCACCCCACAGAGCAAGTGACAAAACCCACTAGGCTCAAAAGTACCTTGACGTCAGCCAGACCACACATGTGCCCTGGTCAGTTCCGATGTTAGAGTTAGGTAAACAAAAAAGTGTCCCCAGACTCTAAGTTTTCTGGCCTAACAAACAGGTAGCTGAAGGATGGGAAGTGTCCAAAGCCCTGAGCCCCACATAAGGAAAAACTTCTTTGCTGTGAGGGTGCAAAGCCCGGCCCAGGCTGCCCAGAGAGGTTGTGCAGTCTCCTTCTCTGGAGAGATTCCAAACCCACCTGGACAATGTGCTCCTGGGCATTCTGCTCTGGGTGACCCTGCTGGAGCAGGGGTTTGGATGAGATAGTCTCCAGAGGACCCTTTCAAACCCCACAATGCTGTGATTCTGTGATAAAGACACAGATCAGAGAACAGAGGTCTGTACTCTTCACCTACAGATAGCAGAAGACAGAGTGTAAACCAGTCCAAAAATACTCAAGACCTGAACCAAGTTTCAAGACGGAGATCTTGCAATAACCAGGAGAACCTTCCCCTCTTTCAAGCAGTAGCACAATAGCATGGGGGTTTTTTTAGCTCAATTTTAGATGGATTGATTCAAGTGCTACAATGCTGTAATGATTTTAAAGTGCATACACCGTTAGTGATGTGGCATGTGCTGTTTCACTACCTCCCCCAACTCCTTGCTATGGATGTTAAATAACGTGAAAACAACTGCACAGATAACCCACCTGGAGATGAAGAATTATTTGGTCTTTCCAGCCCATAGTGCGTGGCCAAGGAGAGAGACCAGAGCCAGTCTGGGACGTTTGCCTTTATCTCTGCAGCAATCTACCTGCTTGATGGCCTCTGGTGACTTAAAGTATCCCAGCAGTAATGCTGTTCTCTTTGAGCTTTACGCATAAAGCTTCTCTACCAGGAGTATGAGTGAATACGGTAACAAATGGAGCTGGTTTAAATCTTGGCAGGTGAGAATATCCTTCCTACACCTCCGGCTGGTATTCAATCGCTTTCCAGAAAGGAGTGAAATGATCTAGAGACTCACCACTGATCTGAGGCAGAAACATCTGCTGAAAACAAACCCCTCTGATTCACTGAACAGAGTAAGGTTAGAAGGAGAAGAGAGCCTCAGCCAGCCACAAATCCACGGAAAAGGCCACTGCTGGTAATGCAATGCAGGGAAATAAGCTAACGGAGCAAAACAAGATGGCAGAGGGTATTTTTTTCCTGTGAGGCTGAACACCTCTCAGCTCTGTAAACAGGGAAAGAAACGTGCTGCAGTGGGACTAGCGAGGTGCTGCCCTACCAGTTTCTATGTTGCAGCCTCACAGGGAGATGGACACCTGTTACTTAGTTATTTTAGCCTGTTATTTGGTTATTTTAGCCTATTACTTAGTCTACCTTGCACTAAGAGGACTCCTAACTCTGATTTAAGCACCCTGTGGGTGAAGGAAGGACAGTTTATGGCTTTTTTTCTGCAAGGAAAAGAGGGGAAAAGAGCTGCACCGTCTCAGCACAAATTTTATAAAATTGTCAAGCGTGTCATAAACCATCCAGAACAATCAGGAAGAGAACCAGGAATATGAAAAAAACTGTCAGTAGGAACCAAAGCACTAACTCCTCAGAGACTCTCACATGCCTGGAGGATCCAGGATTCTGAAGAAACTTGTGGAGGGCATGTACCGAAGAATGACTCCCATCTGTTTAACAGATTCTGCTCTTGCATTGCCCAGCACTGTTTCCCAAATCCACTCTCTGTTCATACCACAAATGAGGTAGTTCTTGAATCTCCATCGCTGTCCAGAGCTTTTCAGCTCACATGGGCTGTTTCCATCTGCAGTACACAAGCATAGCTCTAAAATCAAGAGTTAACTGAGCAACAGGAATTGGGACACATAGGTTGGATAAACAGAGTCTTTCTGCCTTGCTTGTTCCTAAAACACGATAACAAGCGAATCGCAGAATCATAGAATTGTTTGGGTTGGAAAGGACCCTCGAGATCATCTAGTTCCACCTCCCCTGCTGTGGGCAGGGTCACCTCCCGCTAGCCCAGGTTGCTCAAAGCCCCAGCAAAGTGGGGAAGCTTTGGGAAAGTGAGATGGTTTAGGCTATACTTTCTTCCTTTCTCTCAGCTAAATTCGAACCTGTCCCTGCTTTCTCCCAGGGGATATGAAACCACTTCAGAAAAATCAAAAGAGAGCAGTGAGCAGAAATGGTTTGCATACAACTCAGAGAAAAACGATGGCTGAGCTGAATGTATTTTCTGCCAGCCAGAAAGGACCATCTGCATTTCCTTACTGCAGATCAGGCAGTCTCTCCACCAGCACAAGGGACACATGTTTGGGACGCTCGGGCAAGAACAGCACGTGAATCCAAAAGGACACCTTCCACATACAGAAACTAGAGCACAGACACATCTAGCTTAGCTTGCGTAAAGAGCAGCGTCTTCTTTCTGAAATGAGAACCACCAGCTCGCACTTACACTTTTCTTCAAAGAAGGGCCAGTCTGCTTTGTCTGGTGCCTTGGGAAAGCTCAACAGAGCAGACCATTTTTCAACAGATGTACGAGAACAGCTGTAAGCACTTAGAAATGTTTTTTCAGTCTTATTTTTACCAAACCTGCTTTGCACTTTTGTTTTTCTCTAGAAAATCCAATGTTGTTGAACCCACAACAGTATGGAAAACATGCATCAGAAAAGCTTGCCCTGTAGAATGAACCTCTGGGGTTATCAGAGACCTATCGGCTCACATGATGGCTGAGGATTTCTGAAGCACACTGAGGAATGAGAAAAAATGTGCATATATGAAAACTACAATCTGCTTTGGAAAAGAAAGCTTAGGGGAGGGGGTAGCACCATTTCTGGGACTGATACCCTAGGGGCTGGAGATCAGACTAATGGGCTGTTCTGGATAATGTTTCCCCTTCTCCAGAGACAAGACCACCTAAAGGGGCTGTGAGGATGTCTGGAGACATTCCGTACAACATTGGGTACCACCCACTTGAAATATCAAGGTAAGAATGATTATTCATTGTTAGGAGGTTTGCTGGGTGATCACTGCTAGAGAAAAAAAAAGATTGTTTTGCAGTACGAGCTCTTGCTTAAAATCAAAGTTGACAAATGGGAAAATTACAAGATGGGAAACACCTTGTAATATAGAGGGATGTGATTTCTCAGTCAAATGTATTTGAGGTCTCCTCAGAAAACACGAGCAAATTGAGTTTTAATTAGGTTTGCATATATAAAGTAAACGCTGAACTTTCAAGTAGCAAAGCTCCCGTTCAGTCACTGCAGCTGCAATTTGCACTACCCTGGGTTAATCCAATGTCTACTCTTTAAAAATCTGAAATGCATACTTTTATTAGATGCTACTTTGTGTTTGCAAATCAGCACATTGACTCAGCTCGGTCAAATGTGATTTATTACTCTCTGTAGACATCAGAGAGGAGCAAGAATTAGCATGCTGACATTAACTGATGGAGGTAATATAGACTGGCAAGTCCCATTTTGTTTCTGCGTTACGTCGCCAGTCTCTTGAGGGTAAAAAAAAAAATAAATCTGATACTGTTCTCTCTGGGCAGGCAATTTCAAAAAACAAAGCAGACAGGTCTGATGGTCTGCCTACAATTTTTTATCTCGCGGTTTCTGCTGCATGGCACAACAAAGAAAGTTTTAGCTTTTCTATTCACATGAACAGCACGTGAAAAGTGCAAGGGCCAAACATTAAAGCCAAACTTACAAAGTACTGGTGCACAGGCCAAAAAAAAAATCAGACTAGTTTTGATTTTGGATGGGAGATGGGCTGGGCATGTTTGAGAATATTTTCACACGGCAAATGCTTGCCTTCATGTCCACACCCCAGGGCAGATGCTAACAGGTATTTCAATATGCGGAAGCCCAAAGAGTGAGCACCTGATGCTAAAAACTGGCAATTTGCTTCTCTTTCAGTCCTGCCATGGAGATGGCAATTATAATCCTTTTTCTCTGATTGGCCTTGCTTCCTCCTGACTAGAAAACCCCTAGCTGCTATATATCCACACAGACCAACAAGACAGGCTGTATGACTGTTTGGAATACTACAGCATTTCACAGAATCCCAGAGTTGTAGGAGTTGGAAGGGTCCTCTGGAGATCATCTCCTCCAATGCCCCTAGCTCCAGCAGGGTGACCCACAGCAGCTGCCCAGGATAATGTTGTCCATGTGGGTTTGGATTCTCTCCAGAAAAGGAGACTTCACAACCTCTCTGGGCAGCCTGGGCCAGGCTCTGGTACCCTCACAGTAAAGAAGTTTCTCCTCCTTTTCAGATAGAGCCTCCTGCTTTCCAGTTTGTTCCCACTGCCCCCTGTCCTGTCGCTGGGCATCACCAAAAAGAGACTGGCCCCACCCTCTTGACCCCCACCCTTTAGATATTTATAAGCATTTACTGTAAGAACTCATCTCACAGAGTTATCCTGTATTTCACTAAAATACAAAAGGATGCACCACTTTTTTCCCCATAAAGCCTTCTGCTGGAAAAAAGCCCCTTCCCCTGGGGACATTCCTGGAGCAAAAGCCAGGAGCTCTGCTGGGTAACCACTCGCACCACATATTTTTGCTCTCCTTTGCTCAGGCTAAAAGGCTGCAGGCTTTTCTCCCCAGCATGGGTGCAAACAATCTCACCAAGGGTTTTTTTTCCCCCTTCCCCATTCAAAACTTCTCACAAATCTCGTCTGACGACACTTTTTTTAGATGGCATTACATGAAATCGAGTCGTCTTCCCACATAGCCATTTGAAGTGGCACTTTAAAGCATCAGACAGCAGTGTATAGGATGCCTTCTGCTCACTCCAAAACTGCTTCTATCCTCTGCTGCCAGCAAAGCAGCAGCTTTTATCAGCCCAGGTTTCACCATGAGGAAGCACATTTGCTCATTCGCATCAGGTTGCCAAAGAGTTTAAGCATCTCTCAGCCCCTCTTAGTGCAAGGGCTATTTGCTTCCCAGACCTCAACCCGAGGAAGAGGAACAGAGAAGCTCAGAGAGTGCTTTGGGCATGGAATTCAGAAGACTGGGAATAATTGAGCCCTAATTAATATATAACACCATCACAGAGAGCTCTGGGTGAATACGCACAATTGTATAAATCACAGAAAGTTCACACCAGAATGAAGTCTGTGGATGAAGATTAAAATTGCAAAAGGGAGCATCAGTTAAGGAAGAACAGATACAAAAGAGTTGGGAAGGTTACAGACAAGAGCTTCTAAAACAAAGCAGAAGAAACACAGAACCACCCACAAATCTCATTTGCCTTGCTTTATTTCTCTGTGAGTACAGAGGGAGATGAGAGACAGGGGAAAAAAAAGTCAAAGAGGGTCCCAACGCTGAACTTCTACATCGATTTTTCCCGAGGGAGGTTATTTACTCCTATTCATAAGAAGTCATTGTATTTTCAAGAACTAACTCCCACTTGCTTCCCGAGAGGATATATTAATTTCTCTTCCATTGAGCAGTTTGAATAAAGCTTTTTTCTAGTCTCCGAGTGGCTGCTTTCCTCCTACAACCTGTAATTGCCCTGACACTTCTTGAGGTTTTTAACGAGTATATAATGTTATATTGAACACTAGCGGACAGAAAAATGTACCTTGCTCAACATCACAGAGCCATAAATACAGATTATGATTATGGGTTCTCTTGTGTGTTGTATTTGTCAGCAAACTATCTCAGAGAGCAACACAGTGAGTATACTCCAAACTCACTCATGGGAGGAAGCCATGCTCCCTAAAAATCTGTTTATTAAGCTGCAGACAGGCAAGTCTTTTCCACTGATGATCTCATGATTTAACACCACCTCCACTAACATGGTTTACCCTTTGGAAATGGAAAACAATACCATCACTGATAAATTGTTGATCCATCTTTGATCTTTATCCTTTGCAAATTTAGTCATAAAAATAAGGTGTATAAAGTTGCCTCAAAGCAACAACAGTTGACAACTTCTGATGGGTAAAACAGGTCAAACCAAATAGTAACTATAAACCCTATTCAATTTCTGCAAGAGACATTAGCAAAGGATTCATGTCTAATGCAGATGTCACTGCCTCCTAAAGCCAAGTGAGCCTTCCCTGCTCTACTGTCTACAAGCAGGGCCCATCACTTACACAGCATCCACACAAC
The DNA here is from genome assembly GCA_033439905.1 of Ceryle rudis. Classification (NCBI taxonomy): domain Eukaryota; kingdom Metazoa; phylum Chordata; class Aves; order Coraciiformes; family Cerylidae; genus Ceryle; species Ceryle rudis. The sequence continues at coordinate 2,992 of JAAGNO010012628.1, read as the reverse complement.
CACAGTGCTGGAGGCTGCTGAACCTAGAAAGGACAGGCTGAAGGGGGAGAGAAGAGGATACTGATGTAGGCAGGACAGTACCAAAGCTGTTTTCTGCAAATTCTGGATTACACCCACCATCCAGAAAACCTGATTGAGTCACACTGGTTTATATTGATGTGCCTCTTCAGACAACATGGCCACAGAACGTAGTACTCTAACCACAGGAGAAGGCCTCTATGTGGGCATGGATATGGAGAAATAATATGTAGATATCTTCAGCAAGCAGATGAAGATGTTCCACAGTTGATAAAAAACCTGCACATGAGGACACACCTCAGAGTACAAAAAGCAGAGCAAAAGCAAATGTCAGCACCAAGCTGAAGAAGCTGCTCACTGATGACCGCATGACTGCGTGCCAGCAGAGCGCACTGACATTTCTCTCCACTGCCAAATCGGCCTCCAACCTGCCGCTGTTGCTGTGCAGGAGAGGTGAAGGGCTGCATTAGGTATCTTTTTGATGTTTTCCACAGGGAAATGACGACAATGAGTCTGAACCTGGTGCAGGATACGAGCTTGAACGGCTCCTCCTTACACTTTCTGTCTGCCAATAAGGACGGGATCACTGCCAACAGAATCACAGGGAGGTAGTTCACTTCATCTGCCAGCTGAAACATGAGGTTTGAAATCGAGTAAGCGATGTCATGCTGAGCCATTAATAAGAAGAGAGACTTGGCTGACAAAAGCAAAACTACTTTTAGCTATTCTTAAAAGACCTCCCCCCTCCATCCTCCCTCCTGCCATCCCCATTGCCAACAGCAACACAGACATGACCAGGAAATATGTGGCACAAGCAGTTCAGAGATTTAGGAGGGATTTACACCTTGGAAAGAAGCTATTTAAACCTACCTGCAAGACTGCCACTTTTCAGATGATGTAACTGTGCTGGGAACTACCTGAAGGTCCACCAGCTACCTGAACCAAAAACACCTCTTTGAAGGGTGTTGGTTGCCCACCTCCTGCTGAAGAAGCCGAGGTTTGCTGAAAGTTGGTTGATTATTCCTCAGCTTGTAATCCATTTTAGTGATTAAGATTAATGAAAAGGTCAGCTTGAGAACACTCTCACAAGGCGCAGACCCCACAACCTGTCAATCCAAGTGCCTGTCATGTATGGCAGGAAGAACACGTTAATTTCATTGTTCAGTAGCCACTTTGGCAACAGTAGAAAGCACTAGGACTCCCCTGGGAGCAGTTAATCATGGCTATGGCAACAGATACATAATGTCCCATGAAAGTAACAGAGGTCTGGGATCATGAATCGAAGGTTTAGGTCCAAATATTGGTGTATTCAGACAGCAAACTAGTTTCTTACATTCCTGATCCCCCTCCATACTCCTCACGCTTTCCTCCTGGTGTTTTAAAAGCAAGAGATAATAACCAAAACGCACGTAGTTTTTGCAACACTATTGCAGAACACGGATTTAGCAGCTATAACCTTGAGATTTGCAAGGATTTTTATAGAATCATAGATCTATTTTGGTTGGAAGATACATTTAAAACCATGAATTCCAGCTGTTACCCCTGCACTGCCAGGTCACCACAAAACCACATCTCAGCACCACATCTACATGGCTTTTCAATAATAGTTCAGCAGAGCCTTATATATCAATATATATAGCAATACCATTGCTTCTGCCAAGTTGTCCCTGTAGACAGGGCCTTCAAACAGCCCTCAAATAACCCCTTCCAAGGAGAAAAGAAGGGAGCCCGATTTGGGACAGCAGCAGACAGGCCTGGCCACATGCTTCCTGTGGGAGGAAGGACTGGAGCACCCACACAGCTGCTCCTCCTGGCTGCTTTTTGGGTGTCTGCAGGGGATGGAAACTTTTTGCAGAGAAATAAGAAGGATTTTGTTTTCCCTGCATCCTTTTACTCAGAAACAAGGGGTAAAATGTGACCCCTCTCCAATTTGCAGGAACAGGCAGAGATGGAAGGTTCATTTTAGAAACTTTAGATGGGAGAAAGGGACCCATTAAAGCCCGAGGGGCCCCAAAGGCATTTCATTGGAAAGATGACCACCTGTAACTGCTGCTATATAGAGGCACAACAGGAATTCACTCCTGCTGTTGTAGGTACGGCCAGTCTAGCCAAGGCAGGATGTGCTCAGGTCTCCTGTCCATGCAACTCTGTAGATCACAAAGCAAACCCTGGACCACAGTGAGTGTCAGTAGTGGGTTAGCATCATCATCAATGAATTCATTAATTCCTGGCGCCTTTCTCTGAGACAAATGACAGTATACACCAGTGCACTCATGCTCAGATCCTAGGCTGGTTTCCAGTGAACCCTGGCTCCTGGCAAGCTGTGCTGGATACATTGATTAACAGGAAGTAAGATGCAAACGACTGCTCAAATGTCCAATTAACACAAATAAAATGATAAATGGATCCCTGCAGTTCGTGGCGGGGAGGGGTGTGTGTAAGAGATGTGCCTTTGCATCTTCCTGATTGGGCTACCTTCAGGTCACAAAAAATGCATCTTTCTGTCTCTGTCCCCCTCTTCCAGCTCTCTAGAGGCACAATCTGGGAGGCAGAAGTGACAGGAGAAATTTCACCATGAGCTGAAGGATCCTTCCCCACCTCTGAAGATCTGAGACTCTGTACTTTGCTCTGTTCTCTGTTTTGCATTTTAAGTGATTGATGTGCCTAAAGCATTGCACAGGTCAAACTGAAAAAAAAACAAACCGGGAGTGGCAGTGAAGTACAGCGGGTCTCGGGAAATGTGGAAATTGAAATCCAACTCTCAATCTTACGTATACTTTAATAATAAACATTCCTGGTTTGCAGATAAGTAGCTTGGAACACCTACAGTTGCTTCACACTGAAATCACCTTTTCTAACCCTGAAAACCATTTCCTTATTCCGCCTATCAAATTTCAGGTTTTCCTTTACAGGCTAAAGGATGTTAATAAAAGGTAAAATGTGCTCACCTAAATTAGAATCATAGAATGGTTTG
>JAAGNO010012627.1:13966-30950 GCA_033439905.1 Ceryle rudis | reverse complement strand
TTTTTTTCTCTTCTACAAGCAGAGCTCTATCTGCACCTTGGTAAAAATCAACCCTTTTGCTTTGAGTAAGCATCAAAAATCACGAATGCTCTTAAAAATATTGATTTGTAGTGTCTAGTAACTCATGGTGAAAGGCACCCTTTCATACAGGGTCCCTACACCCCAAGGTCCTCCATGAGTGTTTGGGGGTCAGATTTCTAAATTCAGGGTTCTAAATTCAGCATGATGCATTTATGTGGGGGGGAGGGGACACACACACACGGCACTCACCGCTTCTCTTCCACACGTCACGTGGAAACAATAGGAAAACTTGTTCAGATAGAGAAGTTGTCTGCTCTAGAATTTGAGGCAAAAGACAGACATACTTTTTGAGGTCTGTCTTGCAACCAGTTAAGTTCTTCTTGCTTTCGTTACTTTTATTAATGCTGTTCTCAAGATTCCCACTGGACTTCTGCAGAGAGCGCTTAGTCTTTATAAAAACTCAGGTTTGTGTTTCTTGTGCTGCAGGAGTCTGTGGAGCTTCCTCTCACCCACCCTGAATACTATGAAGAGATGGGTATAAAGCCACCCAAAGGAGTCATTCTGTATGGCCCACCTGGTACAGGTATCTTACAGTGAAGTAGTAACTGTACTGAGACAGCACAAATAGAATAAATTATGCTTCTTAGTAGTAAAGCATTGCCAAGTCTGTCACAAACGTCACATCCCTGTTCTCTTAAAGCAGTTGTTTCCCTCCCTGCAAACTAACGATACTATTTCTTTCCCACTAAAAATAGGTAAAACTTTACTAGCCAAAGCAGTGGCAAACCAAACTTCAGCAACCTTCCTGAGAGTGGTTGGTTCGGAACTTATACAGAAATACTTGGGTGATGGTCCAAAGCTTGTGCGAGAACTGTTCCGTGTGGCTGAAGAGCATGCTCCATCAATTGTCTTCATTGATGAAATTGATGCCATTGGTACAAAGAGGTACAGTATTCCACCTCCCGCTTCACACACAGGTATTGCCAGGGACAGTGAAAGGGTTACTGGAAACGCTTGCTTTGACATCTTACTGGTGATCAGTTTCTTAGCTGTGCTACTCTTTTCATGAGCCTTTGATGGAAGCATTTTTAACAAGTGAAATTTCAGAAACTAAAATACATCACAACCTTTTCATATTAAATATATATGATCAGAGACTTAACCTCTGGTCTCTTGCTACTGTGCAGCAAACAGAAACACTGTGTAGAAGTTCATGATATCCCCTCAGTGCAAATCCAAATATACACTAATTTGCTTTAGTGATTCAACAGTAGCGTAGTTAACACAGAATATGTCCATTTATCGTTTGCCTCTCCAGACAAGGTGGCTAAATACTAGAGTTTGTGGAATATGAGTACAGAGCATGATGCTTTGGAGAAGCTTGTGACACACTTGACTATCGTTCAGCCTGTATCCAAGTTGGATTACTTTGAAAATTCCATAGGCTGGTTGGAACTCTCCAAATATTATTATGAAAACTTGCTTTTTGGTTTTGGGTGAATGGTAAATTTACAAAAGAAATCTGTATGTGCATTTAAAATAAACCAAAACAACAAAAACCACATGCACCCAAAAAAACCAAACCACCCCAAAAAACCTATTTTGTTTATATTTGTTGTAGTTACATGAAGTATGTTCCTAAACTTGCATAGTGCTTTTTCTGACGGTACTGTTTTCTTAAAGGTATGACTCAAATTCAGGTGGTGAGAGAGAGATCCAGCGTACAATGCTGGAGCTGCTGAACCAGCTGGACGGGTTTGACTCCCGGGGGGATGTTAAAGTTATCATGGCTACAAACAGAATAGAGACACTGGACCCAGCCTTAATTAGGCCAGGTAAGAGACTTCCTGCTATGTATGCTTAAGTCACTTGTGAAAGGAGTTGTCATAACTTGTCAAACGGGGGCTGGTGAAAAGTGCCAGTTATTGGTTTGTCTTTATTCACCATCTCATCTATATTGGTGATTCTGTTAAAACTGGAATCCATTCACAAGTTTCCAGATGGGAGAAAAACCTATGGAAGAGAAGTGTATTTCCTCTTACATAAACAATTTGAACCTTCTTCCTTTGTGTTGGGATGGCACGGCCATCGTAATTGTTAAGGCAGGCCACAGTGCAGCAGCAGTGGGGAAGGTCGGGCAGTGCCACTTGTCTCACAGATGAGAACTGAGCCTTAACAGCGAGAGGCTGGATTTTGATGCTTCCTTATCGACCTGGCAAACTACTGTCATTTGGAGGATGAGTGAGGGAGAAAGAATGTTGTATCTTGACATATGTTACTTGTTTAGCCATGAGCTTGAACAGGTACAAGTAGCATTTTTAAATTGACATGAAAAATGTACTAGAACATAACAACTCTGTGGGGGTCTGTTAAATCAGATAGTAGAAAGCAACACAGGGATCAAAGGAATAAACTAAGCCTCCCATTAGTGTTCTCATGTAAATCCAAAGTATGGAAGAGCTTGTAAAGATACTCCCTTTAAAGTAATAGAGGTAAGGAAAAGGGTAATTTCAAGATGAAATTGTCAAAGAACTGCTCTGAACAGTCACTAGACTGCATGGACCCAAGGAGTTTAGGAAAAACTCCACAGTATGAAGTTGCTGAGATATGTTTGTGTTTGTTGGTTTGGCACTTCTAGCAGCTCAGTAGACTGATCTACCATTGTGTATGACTGTCTAGAGTATCATATATGGTGATATCAACTCTTCTTAGAAAAGGTACTGTAAAACTAAAGAAAATGAGTGATCTGGAGATGAAAAATATCTATAAAAAGATTGCTCACTGGAGTTGGAACACTGAGTACCAGAACATCCTAAGTCCCTGCTGACATAAAGGAAACATTGGGTAGGGACTTGGAACAGAACTATTGATGCAAAACCTTCCTTCAATTCAGTGATTGTTCCTTTTTTGGTGTTTTTTGGTTTGTGGATTGGTTTTTTTTTTCCTCTTGATTTTTTTTTTTTTTTTTTAAATGCTTGGTTATTTAGGGAGGAAGTGATTTATTTTACATTTGTCTATGCAACAGAAAATTAACTTGCCGAGCTCAATACAATCTCAGAGTAGAAGAACACTTATTACAAGAATATAGGTATTTGATTAATACTTCTCTGAGCTGTGACATACTGGATTTTTTTCCTATTTATATGTGACTCAAGGTTCTTCGTGTTTCCAGTGTGAGGTGTCTCTTACCTGCAACAACACTTTTAGCAGCGTGGTGTCTTTTCAGCTCCAGTAGCTTCTTGTTCACGGCAAATAGTCTGATTTCACTTTCTGCTCTTAAGACATGATTGAGTGTGGTGTAAAGAAACAGTTACTATCAGTCTAACTCTGAAATGCTCTTCCCGCTCTGTTCACAACAGCTGCATGCGAAAACCCTAAGATTGAGCCTTTCTTTTGCACAGGACGTATTGACAGGAAAATAGAGTTTCCTTTACCCGATGAAAAGACCAAGAAACGAATCTTTCAGATTCACACAAGCAGGATGACGTTGGCAGACGATGTAACTTTGGATGAGCTGATTATGGCAAAAGATGATCTCAGTGGTGCAGATATTAAGGTCAGTGTACGTCACTATAGTGTATACTTAAAACCAAATCCAATCTCATTTTTACTGCGTTCAAAAACATTGTCTGTTCAAACTGTTCTCTGTGGCTACATCACTGAGGGACAGTTGGATGGCTTTAAAATACCTTTTACATGCGTGCCATGAATTCAGCTTTACAGAGGGGAAATTTATCAAAATCATAATTATGAGGTAGGTTGTGTTGATGAAAGTATGTACCTGTGTTCCCTGGATATGAAACTTTACAAGCAGGAAAGTGGAAATCAGAGGGGAATGTGGAATCTTGCACAGATAAAAATGCAACTGTAGCTTAGGAATCTTTGGATATAGTCTGCTTTTCTGAAGTAGCTGCAGCCCTTGCTAGAGTTACCACACCAATGAGCTTAACCAAATACCATGTTACCTTCCCTCTGTCACCTCACTGCAGAAGGGGAACACAGCACCCTTACCAGAGCTGGACGCATCTGTTCCTCACAGGAGGGAAATACTGTTATGAAGTTGGCATTGTCTCATGGAAGCGTTACTCTGACTACAGAGTTACATGTGCCAGTGCTACTGCACAGTATGCAGTTTAAGAATGTAAATGCTGTTAACACTACACCTCTACTGCCACGGCATGTGGCATCATGAAGATGCTGCTTTATTCTGAGGTGTGGCTTGAAGGGGCTGCACAGAGACAGTAACTTATTCTTGCTTTCTCGGTTGCAGGCAATTTGTACAGAAGCTGGGCTAATGGCTCTGAGGGAACGGCGAATGAAAGTAACAAATGAAGACTTCAAAAAGTCTAAAGAGAATGTTCTCTATAAGAAGCAGGAGGGAACCCCTGAGGGACTGTATCTTTAAGTCATCTCTTTGGGAGCTTTCTGTGTTGATGGCAGTCTTGTGTAAAACTACATCGTCACAACTAATTTTCATTCTTGAAGAGGTTAAATCCTGGGGGGGGGTGTAGTTTTCAGTCCGTGTAACACTTCATTTCCCAATAAACCTTTTATTTGAATTGAACGGTTTGGGTGGCAAAGCTCTGCAGTTTTTTCAGGGATCAGTGCTGCTGTAGTTAGACTTACTTTCAAGAAAAAGTGCTAGTAACAGGAGGATGCTCATTCAGAGATCCAAACCCCACTGCTGCCACCATGCTGTGCAGGGAGGAGGGCAGAAGGAGGTTCCCCACCTGTCAGTCTTTTATAGCTACCCTATAATTGCTGCTGTTCTTAAAGTAATTGCTCTTCTGTATCTCTTTTTAGAGGCTAACTAGGACAAAAGTCACGTTGAAGTAACCTCAGTTACGTAATAATTAATGAAAAGCATGCAACCTTAAGGAATATTCAGGTACGCTTTAGAAGTAAGTACCCCTCTCTAGCACTTGTGCTTACAGAGAAGCAAGGTGGACATTCAAAGATCTGAACATGTTGGGGTAAGGTACTTGTAAGATTCAAGAGTTTATGAATCTTGTTTTCTCCGAGAGGGCTACAGTTCACTATATGAACATGATGAACTGGGCAGAGTTCATCATGCTGCAGACATGGAGAGAGAAATTCAAAGTACAGGTCACATGCTCAGTGTTCTGCAGCACAATCTTAAAATTCATTCTTCCCCTCCAAGCAAATCTGTTGCCTTCAGCCCCATCCCCATGAGTTAATTTCTGTTTTGCCAAGTTGTAGCAATGCCTGTGCTGCTTACTAAGTATTCTGCATTCTGTACTTTGCTGAAGTGCTTGTTAAATTCTAAGTAATTAATTTCCAAATGTTGCACATGGTATTTTTAAGGTTTATATCAAGTTCCATAGCCAGACCACAGTTAAGCAACGTGCAGTCTTTGTTCTGGAAACCTTCTGTGGCAGCAGATGTTGGCCAGTTACACACATGGGAGAGTTACACACGGAGCAATGCTTTTCATAACTGCCAGTGCTGCAACAACAATAGTAGTGGCAAGGCCAAGAGATTTCATTTTTCTATATAAAAATTATGTGGTTCCTTGTTCAAAACAAACTCTTCAGATGAATGGAGTCTTTTATTCCATGTGGATGATGGGAACTCTGAAATAGAGTTCTTTTTCATCTGGAGGTAGAAAAACAAAGTTTTATAACCCATTCTTATAAACGTTCTGAGATCTGTCTCCTTGAAAAGGTCACAAAAAGCCAGTGATTTTTTTAGCACTTTCTAATCATGGCAGTTGATCTCATCATTGCTTGAGGGGCTGAAGAGCTTTATGACATGTGGCAAGCAAGGCTTTTTTTTGGGCGGGGGGAATGGACATGGCTGCTAATGCTGGCAAGGAGCAACAACAACAATGTTGGTTCAAGTGCCGGAAGGAAAGCTGCACTCTATTAAGCTAAACCAAGCACTTTGTTCTGGTACACTGTCTGACAACAACAACTGAAAAAGAAACCTATCTGAAAATTAATTCTACTGCAAAAGGTAAGAAGTTTAATTTCTGCTGCTTTCTGCAATATTCCTGAACTTCAGTCACAAAGATCAAGACAAAAGTGAAAAAGATCAGGTGAAAGTGAACAGCAGGTGCAGACCCTCTAAGGACAGAAAAAGCTACCGTGGCGGGACTGAGGAGCTCCAGTAAGGAAGCAGCCTCTGACCACCCCAAGCAAAGGAAGTAGCAGAAGAGCTGCCCTGGGAGAAACTGTGCAAAGGAAGGGGCCAAGGGGAGGGGAGGCAGAGATGAGAAAAACAACTGAAATGAGCCCTCCCTGCCATCACTGGAGGTTTCCAAGAGGCAACTGAAAAGGGTGTGAGATAATCTCACCTAGGCTCCCTGTCCCACAAAGGTTGGGTCAGCTGATCTTTTAAGTCTCTCCCTAACTGGGGCTGCTCTGTCATTTTATGACTCAGAAGAGAAACAGAAGCAAGCGCAATCAGTCTTCCCCCCTCTCCACATCCCTTCCAGGTCTTTAGAGGAAGTGGCATTCTGCTTTGATGGGAGAGCAAAACCAAACACACACAAGTTGTGATGTTACTGTTGAATGCACAGAGTAACTCCCATCTCCAATTCAGGAGCTCTGTCACTTCTGAAAGAAGCATGGATTTAAAAAATAAAATACATATTTTTTACAAAGACTAATCTATTACTTTTATAAGCAAAATGAACATCACTTCCAACCACAGCAATAGTATATGGCTCTTAAGAAGAGCTGTAATGCCATTTAAAGTTGTGCATGTTCCCTCTAATATTTAAAATAATTTTAGAGAGGCTTCAGTAAGTGCAGCCTAAACTAAATGCATTGCATCTTTATTGTGGTGCTACAGGCAAAACCAAGCCAGAGGCTGTATGGCTTTCTCCAGCCACTGTTTTCTGTCTAGTCAGATCTCACCAGCTGGATGATCCCCACTGCTTTAGTGCTGTTATCGACAGCTGCTTTTCTCCCAGAAAATGCTGAAACAGTTTTGGGTATTCAGGGGCTGCAGGTACCCTCCTTTCAGGTGAGGATCCAGTTCATACATACTTGCATCTCAAGAGCAGGGAAGCTGAATGGTCATTAAAGTATTTCAGCATATTCTGTCTTACAGAATGCATAGCTCTTACCTCTCAGTTTTTACCGTATTTCATATTACTTCTCTGGGAGCTTGCTTAAAAACTCTTGCAATAGAAGTTACTAACTAAACAATCATGTTTTAACTACTTTGCCTTCTTTGGTGAGGATTAAACACAGACCAGACCTCTGCTTCCCTTATGATTTTGAACAAAAGTGAGCAGTCAATTACAAAAGTTCTTTAGAAGTGAGCTGCTGGGAAAGGCATTACTGATACATTTTCATTTTTAATACAATCACCATTCTATTAAATTAAGAGATAAAAAATAATTCAAGTTCCTCTTGAATTTTCAAATACTCCAGTCTATTTTTCATAAATATTCATATTAAAGCAGTCATCTGTTAGAACATACAAGTCCAGAATAGGTGCCTGCTCAAGCAAAGATTTAACTTTTACTAACAGTCTATGTACAGATGTAATGGGTGTTTGACTTGGTAGTTATATACACACACACGCATACCAGGCTGAAGGGAACTACTGCAGTCTGCCAACTGGAGGACGGTGGAGCATCCATTTGGCAGATGTTTATTTCCTGTGATGCTCACCAAACCATAGTTGGCATATACTGAATTGCTACTGAGGCCTAGGGAATGCAATTTCAAACAACAGAGTGAGAAATGTGGGCAACATTCAACGGGAGTCTTATCAGAGGGTATCCTTCTGCAGGAGCCAGAAGTGCTTCAGAGAAACAGATGCATTTCTGTGGGCAAAATGCAGTCCTTCATTCCAGAATACTTGCAGCTAGAATGACTCCATTTTGAGAGCAACTTCTATAAAACCTAAAAAAAAAAAAAAAAAACCCAACCCTAAACCCACAAAAAACAACTTAAAAAAGGTGCATAGTACCCAAGTCCCAGCACAGTTTTGGAACTAGCTTCTGTACTTTCTCCACTCATCTACAGTGTCTTCCAGTGTCTTCTTTTAAACCTCTAGTAGTAGATCCAGCTCTTCCATAGGTACCCGCACTCTCAATTCTTTTTCAGTCATTAGATCAAGCGTCTCTTGCAGATGGTCAGGGAAGTACTCTATGGCATCCATATACAGCACCTAGAAGAGCAATGACATTTTCTGTGCCATCCTTCTAGCATAGCAAGAAACACGGTATAAAGAAGTACATAGATATGCAGACAGCTCTGTAGCAAGAACATAAGAAATATTATATACTTCTTAATAATACAGACAGAATTACTACTTGAGAGTGACAGCAATGTAGATTTTTAATCAAGTCTGTCCCAACTCTTACTAAATAATTTTTTGTTCAAAAAGCTAAAATGTGGGTCAAGAGGCCCTGGAGCCTTTGCAGCATATACAGACATTACCTGAGGAGTTGCTGGTGCTCCTGAATAATTTCTTATGCTGTTAACCAAATACATTTTTATTTGCCTATGTGTATCTGCTTCTATCACGCTCATGATAAAACACAGTCTAAAAGACATGATCGCTTCCAGATTGTGCAGAGAGGAATTTATCTCCTTGCCCCCTGCAACACAACATCTTTCTGTTCTGAAATGCAGACAGCACTGTTTGCTACGTATTCATTTCAGATGCACCTCTTACTTGCAGAAAATCTTACAGTACTTCCTCCTTCAGAAGTCTCTCTTTTGCATGTAACTCATTACAAAAACTACTGAAGTCTAAGTTGCTGGTTGGTTGTTATTTTTCGAGTATGGTAGGTTAATATTTTTTTCTATGCTTACCTTTGCCCAAGGACAGTTTTGAAGGGCTTTATAAAACAACCCTTTACTTTTTTCTTTTTTTCCTAGTGAAGCCTGTGTGAGAAAAAAAAAAAAAAGTTCATATTTCAATGCAGTAATAGCTGAAATCACACTGCTGATTATAATCCTTAGAGCCTGGCAGTTGAGCCATATTTCGGTTCACCTCACTGTCCACTTCACTAATCCTCCTCCTAGTAGAACTCATCCATCGCTCATTGTAGAAGGCTGCCAGAATGGTCAAGGATGATTTAATAAAAAAATAAATAGCAATTTAAGATAAATACTTCGCTTCAAGATCGCTATAAAAGCTTTGTGTTTTTCAAGTGAGAAGCTCTTGCCTAAAATACCAAAGACTTGATATTGACACACCCGAAAAGCAAACAGAGGTAGTACTAGACAATCACAACTTCTTCTATGACTAGATCTGAAAATTTTAATGTTTCTAATTTATTTTGCCTTTCTGAACAATGTTGTTCAAAGCTATCACTGTAAAAATATGAGTTTCCTCCATCTTATTAGCATCTAATAAGCATTCCTTCTTGTTCCTGTGAAAAAGCTATCTTCTGTGAATGAACCATTAGGGATAAAACACAATGATTTTACTTTAGCAGTTGTGCACACTGGAGTCTTGGTAGCAGTTTGCAAAGAGTAACAGTAATTCAGTTGTATATTCCTGTATACAAAGTTGTATAAACTACTTCCAGGCAATTTGTGGAAATGGTCTCAGTAATAGTCCCACACAAGAGATCTTCTCAAACACAAAACAAGAGTCTCTCCTTCCCCTGCCTCTGTATTTCACAGCCTGCTAACTGCTGTTCCCCTCTGACAACTTAGTACACCAGAGAATGTGAACAGAGGAGTTAACACTGTGGAATGAAATGTCCCTTATACAAGTTCCAAGAATTTCTTTTGTGTTTTATCTTCCACATAGTACTTTGGTGAAGCAAGAAAAGAACTATGATGACAAAACTGCCTAAGTGAAGTTGATTTTATTTATATACTTCCACAGTGAACTATGGTAGGTTGCTCCCCTGCCCACTTACCTTTATACTGTAAGGCTGTGTAGAATCCATCTGCTGACATGGCATATTCTTTATTTGTGTAAGATAACTTGCCTGCATCTCTATTAACACTACACTGCCAGAAGCTAATATATTACTCTTTCTAATCTGTGTAAATTACATTTTCCTTAATATTCCCAGCAATAAGGAGCATGACAGTTCAAATATATCACCTTGGAAATCATAGAGGTATGACAGCATTTAGCATTCCTTTTTTTTATACAGTATTGTAGCTGTGTTCATAAGCTATTCCAAGTCTGATAAGAAAAAAACAACCAAACAATCAAAATCTGATACTCTTCTTACCAGAAAGTTCAAATACATTCTCCACAGCAGCGGACAGTGGGTACCATTCTCACTCTGAACTGCGTGTTCAAATAGAGCAACAATCCGATTTGTTAACCCAGTTTCAGGAATAGTAGAATGTATTTCACCAACATCTGCCCTGAAATGTAGTGTGGGGGGGGGGAACAACATACCACAGTCCCTTAAACCAGAGCTTAAGGACCAGATCAGAGTAAGAGAGAGTAAAGATCAATGTACTGTCTCTGCTCACATAGCACTGCATACAGACAGATTTTACATTTCATGCTACAAACTGCATGTTACAAACCGGATTTTTAACACTTGCTAATCTAATCAACACATTTCTAAACAGGAAAAGAAGTTAAAGACAAGTGACGTATTTTTGTGAAAACTCTCCTGGCTTGTTAAAAAATGAACCCTGTCCTACTGGAGGGGATCATGTCTCTCTGAGCACAATAATCCACTATCGTACACTCTCAGAACACTTCACTTAGCCATAGTTCAAGATCATTTATCATTCCAAGCTTGGCATAGCAGAGCTCAGACTGAATTCAAGTCTAGGTCACCCAATCTTCTGGCATCCAGGCAAGCCTGTTCAAATCTACCAGTCACAAATCAACCATAATTAAAGTACTAATTTTCTTGTTTTCACTCAGAGATTCATATCCCCCAAATTCCATATGTGACACAAAAGCAAGTGTGTATTTCTCACTGAAGCAGCTGATACATACTGGCTTATTTTTGATGCTCAAGCTTGAAGAAACAGCCTGGAGCACTCATGGCAACATCACCTCTGTCTGCACGTGCTCCCTCAGCCTGCCAGCTTACTCCACTCACCCTTCGCACTTGCTCCTAATTTGCCTCTTTTTCAAGAGTCTTCGAGGTCACGTTTCCTCTCATCTTAACCTTTGCCATGAGGGAATACAATGTAATCTACTCTGTGTGGAGTCAAGACATTTGAAGCATTGTACCTTATATATGCTGCTATTTCACCTTGCACGTTCTTTTCTTTTAAGTGCAATCTATACACTTACAGCAGGCGGAAATACAAAACAGAATAGGAAATAGTCACAGAGACACATTTTCCTCGTTTGTCACAACATAAAACATTAGTTTGATACATGACTGACCAGCCATTTTTCTCTGTTGCAATAGTTCTGCTCTGCTCTTGCAACATCCAACTTGCCCCTGTACAAATATACCCTATAGGAAATGTTATGCTAGCAGAAAACAACCTGGAAAGGAACTAAATGTCATAGAGGAAATAATAATTCTGGAATTTTAACAGCAGTTTCCAGTAACAATAATGAAAACCTATCATAGTGTCAGTCTGCAATTAACAGCAAATCAAATTACAATCCTCCTTTACATTTGGCGGCCGTAGAATTCTTATCGCAATGTAGGATGACATACACCGACAGTTCAGGAATGTCACTATCATGTACACATGCCTGTTGCCAGACTGTGGCATCAAAGTAGTGGGTACACCGTGATTTTAAAGCATGCTGATCATTCTGTAGTTTCTGTAAGCTTACAGCTGTGTGAAGCTTCCAGAGACATTTCCTGAAAGTCTCCATTGCTGTGTGCAGGGACAAAGAACCAAGCTGCCAATGTTATTAGAGATACGTAGGCAGCAGTGGATAGGCAGCTCCAAGCAACGGGTAGATGGCAGTTAGAGGCTAAGCTTTAAGAAGGAACATACCTCTGTTCCCCACATCTCCCACTCTTTCCTCCTTCCCCAGGAGCAAAACATCTGATCTCAAACCACGCTGTGAATTCAGGAAATTTCCAGCCTCTTCTACCTAGCAACAGCCCATAATATAAAAACTAAATTCCCAAGTACTCACTATGGAAACAGATCTGCCACAACTGCATTCTGTGATCCAGGAGTAAAGCAGGGCAGTGAACTCGGTCAGAAACTGCAATGTTAGCTCTGTATTACGCTCCTTGGTGCTGTAGTATTAAAATGCAGCAGTTTCTAATCTCACAGTGTCTACCTTGGCCATCTAAGCAGGCTCTTAGTGAACGTAAAAATTACTGAAAGAAATACATACCATCTTGATGTCAGTAGCAAGTAATCAAACACACAGCAACAGGCCATCAGTAGAAGGGATGTGTCTGTCACCTAGGTCTTTAATTCTTTTCAGGATTCTGCCACTGACTCTCTCTGTTCAGTCTTGAACAAATAACCTTCCCTACCTAGCCACAGCTTCTTCATCTGCAAGGTGAGAGCTACGATAGCATTTTGTCTCCTTTGTGAACTAATTGATTAGACAGACCAAAAACCAACAAAAATAAACCATAATCATAAGGAGCTGAGAGATATTACCTCTGGACATTTTCAGTGAGTTTTTTTCTCATCTGCTCTGCTTGGATTGCAAACAGCCATGGCTCTAAACAGTTAGTAGACCTTGTGACACCATCAAAAAATCTTCGTGCTTTGCTAGCACTGTGAGACTTTCTTTGGATGTGGACATATGACCTCCAAAGAGACCGGTTGCTAGGATACCGTTTCAGAGCCTCTGTCAGTGCCTCTCGCAGAGGATTCAAAGGATAAACACTAATTTTCATGTGGAATCTGAGTAAATTTGTATGCAGCAGTGTGACAGCTTCAAGAGCAGTGGGAAAATTTTGAATGCCAAAATTCTCTCCAGTATTTTCACATTTCTGTGGACAAGGAGCTTCAAGTTTTTGTGAAGTCTGTGTATATATTGATACTGCAGCATCAATCCCAACAGTCAAATACTGGAACAGTGCGTAACAACCAACCAAGTTAACCAGCTGATTAGCATCACTGACCTGACCCTTATCAGAAACTGGAGTTTTACTTAAATAATCTTGCAGTGAATGCTCATATGTTTTACGAGCTTTCAAGACATTCACAGATAACACTTGTCCACTATAGGGCACATATGGTCCACTTTCAGCCAATTTGGTCAATATATGAACAGCACGTGACATAACAGCTCCTTCTGTACTTTCTAGTAGTTCCACTTCCAGCTGAGCATAAAGCAGACTGAGGCTGCAGAGCTGGGGACTCTTCAATCCTCCTGTCCCTGCTGTGCACAGAGCTGTGTCAAATACCTTCCGGGCGTCCTCAATGTTACCAAGCAGCCATTCTAGGTAGGCATACAGCTTCCAAAGAGAAAGGTGGTTTCGGTTGTCAGGTGCTTTAAGGAGGTTCTTGGCCAACTTTTTACTCTTCCTCCCTTGTGCTTTCAACTTCTTCTTGTTTTTTGCTTGGAGACACTGAACTACCTTCAGGGGAGAATAAACAGAACAAATTTTGAGATGAGTAGGAAAAGAAAGGAAAAAAACCCAGCCAACCAAACAAACCAACGAACCTCAAAGCAATTTTTAATTTAATTACTGCATTTGTTTTCATATTGGTTTGTATTTCAACACCAGCCAGATCTGTTGCTACCGAGTACTGTAAGCTGTCATAACTGCCTGTTGTCAACTCCATCCAACACAGCCAAACTACACAGAATGATAATTCTTACTCCTGCCACTACCATTAAATAATATCAAATTTCACTCTTTTTAAAGGCCAATTGCTCAAATAAAAGAGCAGCTAACCTGTAATGGTTGAGAAAAGGAAAAGAAACAATACTGTCTGGCCAGGTGCAGCTCATGACCAGCACAATTACACCTCAAGTAGCTTTTCACAGTGGGGAATGTGCTGACAGACAAGTCTGGAGTTTGGATGGGAAGATTACAAGAGATCTTCTGGTCAGGTAGTGTTTGGGTAAAAGACAGGGAACTTCTCCATAAGGAAACACCATAGTAGTGTTCTGAAGTATTAGGAAGAAAACCTCTCATCTTTCTGATGGACCCTCATCTTTATGTGGGCATCTGTTAGAGCAGTTTTACTCTAATAAATCCATATTCAACTCATGAGGTGGTATTTCCTTCAATAACACTACAAATGTAGTAATAAGTTTCTTAAAAAGGTGCTCTTATCATGGTATTGGAGATTATGCACTTAGTAGAAGAGTTCGGTAAAAGCACTTGTCTGACTCACTTCGCCTTGTAAAAATATCACTTGCACCCATTCCTGCCTAGCATACAATGTAACATAAAGTAACATTTATCCGAAAGAGCAACAAGTATTGTTAACTGTTGGCCACTGTATAACATGTACTGAAGAAAAGGGTCTGGGTTACCCCACCCAGTGCAATCTTAACTGGCATTTCCTGATTTGAAGACTTAGTTCTACAAGACTTGATTTCCAACAGTATTTGTATTAATTCAATATAAATGTTAAGAAAAGCCACACATTACAGAAGTGATTATATGCAGATTTCTCATTACCTTAGATATTTCATACTGTAACCAACACATGGACAGGGTAGATTTTTCCTTTCCTGAAAACAGCAGGAATAGCACATGAAAGACATTATGTATGAACTCCTCTCCTTCTTTGTAGTGGCCTATGTGATGTCTCTCTCGTAGCATTGTGTCCATATGACCAATACTGTTGAATCCAGAAAGTGGAAAATCAACAGAAGTCAGCGGCTTTTCATCAGAAAGCACATTGTCAAAGATGTTATTTACATCCATGGCTATATAGAGGTTGGGAGGAAAGAGTTTACTTGTACATGGAACACCCAGGAATTGCAAGAACGAATACAGCAGTTGATGTTGAAGTTCTGGATTAGAAAGCTGAATTAAAGATGGTCCAAGATCATCAAACAGTACCTAAAAAAAAAAAAAAAATCCAGATTGAAACAAACTCTGTTGATGTATGCAAATAAAATTAGTCAATCTGCAATTGATGTAGTTGAAGAACATATAATCTGAATAAAGACTTGTAATTACTATTAAATAGTAACAGAATGTCATTCAAATTAAAACCAGACAAGTTAAACAAGTAATGTGTTCTTCCAGTCAGACTGTAAATTTGCTATCAAGAGAATTATTTGCCCTTGAATATCAAAGACCTCCACAGAAAATTTACACAATGGATGTCTGAAAGATATTATTGCTCCGACCACTTAACATGTTTTTATTTGAAAAATCAATGTCTGACTTGACCTATCTCCCAAGAAGAAAAAAAAAGTTAAAAAAAAAAAAAATTTCGAACTATCTGACTTGAAGGCAACAAAACCTTTGTTTATTTGATGCATGTATCTTTTTAAACACAATTTTCTGTGACATTTCCACATACAGATGAGAGAAATCACAGAACAACAAAAGACACACTATTTGAATGCAGCCCTTTCCAAAGTTTCCTGTGAGCTTCCCATGGATTTCAGAAGTCTCAGCACAAAACCTCAGGTAAATTTTTAATTCCAAACAAAGAAAAGAAAGTTTTCCAAATGAAGAAAAGGATTATTCCTCTAAAATATCAACTGGCAATTAATTCAAATGACAGGATAATTTATCATCTCCCCTTGTTTTAATTTAGCACAGTGACCTGTCTTTCTGGATCTTCACAATCTTCTTCGGTTTCCTTTTTGGTTTTGTCTGGTCTCCAAGGTAACCAATGCCTTGCTTCACGAGAATATTCAATATCCAACCAAATATGCCACTTGGGAAGAGTTTTATCCTTTATTTCTTGATCCTCATCTATCTCTTCTTCATCATCATCATCATCTAAAACCAAATCAAGACACGACACACACACTCAAAAAATTACTGAAGACAAATTAATCAACCAAATCCAAAGGTCAGACTCAACAGATAATTCAGCTATTATAAAGATGTAAACAAACACAGCGTTGATAAAACGGACACAAGACAGAGATGAAAATTTCCACATCACAGTTCTGGGTTTTGACACCAACTCTGTCAGAGTAGGGGGTTTCCAAGCTTTCTGAACTAGTGAATCAGTGTCAGCACTCAGACTTTCTCAAAGAGGAGAAAACAGAAACACTGACAGGCTGTGGACCACTCTGATCAACAGCAGCTTGCAAGCAACATCCAAGAGTCACCCATCAACAGGCACAAAAGGAAGTGCTTAACCGCATCCCACTTCTATGATGATCTTTGTGGATTATTAGATAAAATTAGCATATTTTTCCTTTGACAGCTATATATTAATTGTGCTGAAACTGATGAGCACCTGTAGGCTAAGAGAAAGCTTGTAGAGATTTTTCAAATATTTTTTTTTTCTTTCTTGTTGTTGAGGAAGACGAAGTCCTCAAAAATTATGGTTACCTGCCTTTTTTTTTTCTTTTTTTCCCCCTTTGGTACAAAAATCTGTCCATCTTGACAATCCCACCCCCAATTCTAATATTTCAGATAAAACAAACAGGTAGTCACAAGATCTTTCTGGTTTTTGTGATCTACAGCCTCTCCTTTAGTCAGCAATTCCATGAAAAATGACAGCATTTCCATGATCTAACCAAAGCTTGGGAAAAAAAAAAAAAAGTACAGTTAGAGATTATACTCTATTGAAGATTGCACCTGAACTTTTGTGCTTGACATGCATGGAGAAAAAGCACTGATATACGATGGACCTGCCCCAGACTGGCAGTGGTCCTTTTCTCTGTACTGAGTCTATAGCCATCAGCAGTGGAACTGCTGACCTCAGTTAAGGGGCAAGGAAATTCCATCTTAATCCACGGACAAGAGAAGCGCAGGATCATTTTTCAGTTCTGTTGTTTACTAAAAGCAGAGCCAAACTTGCTTCATTAGACTTGCTACAGAAGCAGGAGCAGCAAAAGCAGAGACAGTTCATCTTTAGTCAGACACGTTCCAGCCTCCTGTTTCCCTTCAAGATGTATCTGTCTGAGTAGTCCTTGACATTAAGAGAAGCACTGTAGACCAGAAGAC
>JAAGNO010012626.1:55701-72431 GCA_033439905.1 Ceryle rudis | reverse complement strand
TTGAGAGTGGCTTGGCGACTGCATCTGCCAGTTCACTCAGAACTCTGGGATGCATCTCGTCAGGTCCCATAGACTTACATATGTTCAGGTTCCTCAGGAGGCCTATAAGAGATCTGTTTCAATTTGAAATATTTCTGTGATTCACTAAGAATAGCTTTTTAGCTTTGCTTGAGGGAGTGGATTCCATGAGCACTTACTATTGCGTAGCAAGTATAAACTAGTAACGGGGGGAACTGTAGATAGATGATACTATTGATTTATTACTCCATCTGTTTAAATCCAAGCCTGGAACTGGATTTGCACTCCAACATTTCTTTCCAAATGCTGAGTGCTGTTTACTTTCCTTCATTAGTATTATTTCTGTGTTAACAGGCTGTAATTAGGCTTTTGTTACGTAGCAGTATTTGCACTCAACCTTCGCTTTCCAGCTATCTTAATATTTTGTAACAGGAAGTAATTGTGAAAGTTCTCTCTGTCCTGACAGAAGGATGCTGAAGACGTTAATTGCAGCAGAGAAATACGTTGCACTGTAACCTTTTGTACTGTAAGGAATTTTAGTGGGTGGGAGCTAGGGTTGGCAGTTGATCTTACAGTACTTTTAACTTGCATTTTTTTCTTCTACAATATTCGCAGTAAAATATTTTAAAATACATTTGTGGAAGCTTAAAGCCTCATAGGATTGTTCTTTTCTGGATGAGTAAAATTGACGAGAGGCTAGTGACTTACCTGTGTTTGTATCAAATCAACAAATATTATTGAGGAACTTTGTGATTCTTAGGTTTAATCTTTCCTTAGTGCAAATTAAAAGTTTAGTTGGATTGGGTTTTATCCAGGAAAGTAGCTTTGTAATATCAGCGAAACTTAATATTTATGTTTTGTTTGTTTGGATCTTTTTTAACTTTCTAGGACCACGTCTAGATTTTGACCCTGATATTGTTGCAGCTCTTGATGATGATTTTGACTTTGACAATCCAGAAAATATCCTGGAAGATGATTTTGTTCTACAAGCGAATGAACCACAAAAAGGGTAGATAGAGCTTTGTAGAACTGTTTGTGAATAGGAATGATGCTGTTTGTTATTTCATGTGTTGGAGGATGCAAAAATTGTTTGGGATTTCAAACTTGAGTACTATGGTGTGTTAAAGGAAAAAAAGCATTACCTTGTGTTATGTGGGTTGTAGCTTACAAAATCAAATTTTCATGTGTTATCCAGGAGGTGGGTTTCATTTGTTACTTTGAGCTCATGGATTATATATGTATTTGTTTACAGATGCAGTGTATGGAATAATAGGATTCTTGGAACTTTTTAAAATATTTCCACTGATCACATTTAAAATACGTCAGTAATAATACTGATAAAGGCTAATGGGTGTTTCCAGAACCTAACAAATGCTTCTTGTGATAACCCACTGCATATTACTTATTTAGTTTTTGGTATAATTTTCATAATTTTATGAACAATTATAATATTTTGCTAGTTTAATATTCAAGAATGCAGCTAGTATTTTTCGTTTTCTGCTTTGACAGAATGTTCACCTGAATGTAAACATAACCTCACTCCAGTACACAGATGTGTGATCCAACAGTTATCAGAAATGTTTTCAGCTTTCAGACAAAATTGGTATTATGCTGACTTGGGCAACACCGTTACTGCTAAACTTGTTTTTCTTTTACTGCCTTGAAAATAATCCCTTTCTATCTTTCCATCTTAGGACTTAAATCTATTATTTTGATTATTTCAGATAACCCAGTATAGGTCAGAGCTGTGGAAAGGTCCATGTATTATTCTAAAACTGTTTTGTACTGCTGTGCAGGGGATCTGATGTTGAGGATGACAATGAATGGGAAGATGTGGAAGATGACAGTGATGAGGATAGTTACAGTAATGATGAAGACTGTGATTCAGAAGGTCCTTTATCAGATGATGGCATTAATGGACAGACAGAAGAATTTCTTTTTATGCAAGAAGAAACCAAGAGTCGTTTCACAGAATATTCTATGACATCTTCAGTAATAAGAAGGAATGAACAGTTAACACTGTTGGATGACAGGTTTGAG
Organism: Ceryle rudis; assembly: GCA_033439905.1. NCBI lineage: Eukaryota > Metazoa > Chordata > Aves > Coraciiformes > Cerylidae > Ceryle > Ceryle rudis. The sequence continues at coordinate 70,373 of JAAGNO010012626.1, read as the reverse complement.
AAGGTGAGGCAGCTCAAGACTGTAACTGTTAAACATATGGGTGTTAAATGCTTTGTCTTTTAATTCATCTCATAAGGTGGTGTCTCGTATGCCTGTGCAAATTCTTACTGCCTTCAGGAGTCAGGGCATCAAACAGCTGTTCTTTGCACATACTCCACATTTAATACTGTGTGTGTTAAAAGGCTTGTGTTAAAAAGGTTAGAGTGTTAATTGCTATTAAAAGGCCTAACATAGTTAAACAAAATGACTCCAATCACTATAATGAGTATTCACAGTTGGTGTTACGCTTTTGTCTGAGTGGCTCAGTTCAACACAGCAAGTCATCTACAAACACCAGGTGGAGACCCACTTCTTCCACCCTTTCTCCCCACTGGGCTAATCATACATTCAGGAAATGATGTCAGAGCAGTGAAAATATGGTGTAACTTTTGTCCTCAGCACTGACAGGCTTTTGAATGTACAGGTTGAAGTAATGCATCAGAATAAGGAACACTTTCCAGAAGGTGATTTATGTATTATTAAAAGATAACTTTGTGACTCCCATGCTGAAAGAATATTGACAGTAAGGAGGAAGTTCTACTGCAGATGTGTTTGACAGTTGCTCAGCATATGAGAGGGAACCGGAGAAAGGGGCAAATATGTAGATCTTCTTTAAGCTATCAAGAAGTTACACGACAAATGCAATCTATTACAGATATCCACTTGTTTATTTTAGTTTTTTGAGCAATTTGATGAAGATGAAATTGGAGCCTTGGACAACGTGGAATTAGAAGGCTATATTAACACAGATAATGCGCGGTTACAGGAAGTCCTGAATGATTACTACAAAGAGAAAGCGAAGAAGTATGTATTCCCAGAAGTACTGCTTCACATAAGTAGTTACGTAATTCTGTGTTTATATTGGAAGTTTGGGTATGTTATTTCCAGTTCATGTACTCCAAAGATTACATTCCACAATAAAAGCAGCTATTTTTTATGTTGCTGAATGTCAGACTTAACTTATGAGATGATAAAACTTAAGTGGAGGCATTTTGTTGGTTTATGTGAGGCGATCTGCCATTTGTATAATTGTATTGAATTTAGTGTAAGTAATACCTAGAGACGTTCTTCCTTTCACTTTTTAGTGTAACTTACCTTTCTCCTTACACCTTTACTTTTGTTTTTTACCAGACTCTGTAGCCAAGTATTTTCTGTTCTGCTGGTATACAGCTGGTTCCACTGTATACCTAGTTACATGGTCATAAATTCACAGGTAACTGTTGCATGGGTACCAGTGGTTAGAGCACTGCAAAAATCAGTGCCGATGTAAGACTCTAATTCCAGAATATACTCACTTTGTCTTAAACAGGTGATATTATCCCAAAGTGGCTAAATGTTCTCACATTAGTCTTGTGGTTCCCGACTGAGAGATAGGGTAATGTGTCCCTTGGAGTGAAAGATGATCAGTAGCAGAGTACCTAATCCCCTCTAGAGCCGCCTTGCTTACAGACTAAAAAGTATATCTTCTTTTCCTGCCCTCCAGTCACAAATTCTGTGTGCCACATTCTTTCAAAGTGCAGAGATAGGGGTTTTTTTGACTGTGTGTCTTGTGCTAATGTTTTGGTGATGCTTACTTAAGGAGAGTTTATTTTTTGCTGCAAGTTTCATCTGGTGTAGTTTTTGTTGGTTTGCTTTGTTTGGTTTTTTTAAAGGGAGACTGGGTTTACATAATTACATATTTTTAAGAAAAGGTAAACCTTTTTTTTTTTTTTCCCCTCTGGACTTCTTCAAAGTTGTGTGAAATTGGATGCTCTTGAACCTGGTGAAGATTTAGACTCTCCTGAGAATGAAGGAAGTGAGGAAGAAAAGGAAGAAATAGTAGCAGTTGTTATTGAGGAGCCGAAAGAAAAGTGGGATTGTGAATCCATTCTCAGTAAGTATTTTGGAATTGTTTGTTCCTAGGATTTTGAAGTAAATGATAGGCTACGTCAGAGCATTTCCAGCAGTGCTTTAGGTAATATGGTTTATGCTTCTGGAGCACAACAGCAGGAATTCTTGCGAGATAAAACTATGACTTTTGTGTCGATAACTTAATTCTTGCAATTTCATATCTAAAAAGACTAAGTAGTAGTACAGTAAATAATAAATTTACCTAAATTCTATTTGCAAGCCTTTCTTCACTACATTTATTTATTTATTTTTCTTTCTTTCTTTCTTTCTTTCTTTCTCTGTGACCTAGGTACATATTCAAACTTATATAATCACCCAACGCTTATTAAGGAGCCATCAAAGGTAAAATCATTAAACCTTCTGACTAACAGCCTAGGAAAACTTGAGGCAGAAGAGATTCTTTTCTCAGTGAATATCTGTTTTTAAAAGAAGGAGGGAGCAGAAAGGAGGGTTGGGGAGGGTGTTAGCTGCTGGTATTACTTCTTCACCAAAGAAGGGTTCAATTATATTTTTCTTGATTAGAAGGAAAATTGAGTAAGTTCAAAATTTCTGCAATAGCTAGGCAGAAATGTAGAGAACAAGGAAGTTTTCTTGATATCTGTGATAGACATTTACATAATCTGTGTCTCACAACCACATCTTAGGTTTTGTTTGTTTGTTGGAATTTTTTTCCTGAAAATAGGCTTCTATTTCCTTCTACAATTTGAAACAGTTTATTCTAGTTCCTTGGCCTTCCAGACATTCCCCATCATTAGAGCACACCTTGATGTTCCAGATGGGTGACATTTTAAAAGGAAACCTTTTTCTTGAAAGATTATAAAAGAATATTAAGTTCATACTTAAGTTTGCTGGTTGTTTTCTTCAGTAATACTTAAGTAAAAGGTCTGGGAAGCCAGATTCTGCTCACAGCTGTGTTTGATTTCTTACTTTGAGATTAAAGTGCATTTTTCTGAGGGAAGAAAATAGTATGAGGAACCTTAGATGTTTATTACAGTTAAATCTCAGTCTAATGGTTTTTATACTGGTAAGGCAGTGTGATGTGCACTTCTAGGAGACAAAGGTAGGGAACATTAATACATATCCACTCTCTATTTTAGCCCAAACCAATAAAAATTTCCCAGAAGACTGGAATTCCACTACATATCTTGCCTCAGAAGGGTCCTACCGCTAAGCAGATTGAACGCATGCAGATGATTAATGGCAGTGACCTGCCAAGAGCATCAACGCAGCCCCGTTCCAAAGATGAGAGCAAAGAGGATCGCAAAGCTAGAAAACAGGCAATAAAAGAGGAGCGAAAGGTGTGCCTTATTTTAAATAAAACCCTGCAAAAACATGTTCTAGTGTCTGAATTCTGTCTTACAAGCTGTTTTTAAAGCTTGTTCTGTTCTTGTGTCAGAAATCAATGGGAGAAACTTGATGGTCTCAAATGACTGATTATTGCTTCTTTTAAAAAATAAGAATCTACTGGAAAGAACGTTAACCTCATAATGTCATCCTAATTTCCTATATGGAAATTTTGGTCTGTTACTACGGCCTTTATTACATATACAGCTTTGGAAGGCAGCCTCATGTGTCTGTATTACCTAGGGAAACCAAGAAAACAGCTGTGATGTTTCAGATCACACAAAATGAAAAGTCTCTGACAGACATGTGAAAAACCTAATTGGCCACAATCATATACTAGTTGGTTTAGTTTAGGAACAGAAATTGTCAGCATATTAGAAACTTAACTAAATATGATAATCCTCATGGTACACATATTAATTTGACTATTAATAATTAGTGCCATAAATAATAATATTATTATGCTGTTTTCCCGATCTAGAGTTGTTAATAAGCATGATTTCTTTTTCCTGTTATGCTTCTTTTGTAAATTTGTACTTTTTCATATGCCCAGGAACGCAGAATGGAGAAGAAAGCAAACAAGCTAGCCTTCAAATTGGAGAAAACAAGGCAAGAAAAAGAGCTGCTGAACCTGAAACAAAACATTCAAGGATTGAAGCTGTCTTGATGAAACTGAGGAACTTGGTGTGGAAACATCCATAAGTTTTCATTTGCATTGAAAAGAGAACTGCTAACTCATAGCTTTGCCGCTTCTGCACGAAGGGTTATTCAGATATTACTGTGACAAGGACCAGTAACTTGTCATTCTTTCTGATATGAAATTCTACCTAAACCAGCGTATTAGCGATGTCTCTCCTGTCATGAGTGACATAACAACTGTTTCAAAGTTTCATTACAGCAGAAATCGATTAAAATTATAAAAAAATATTTTTCTTACTATCACTGGACAAAGTTTTTTATGTTTATTTGTTGAATGTATTCAACAAACGATCAGAATCCTACAGATTTGACCTCATTAGATTCTTTTATTAAATTATTTCAGTTTACAAAGTAATATATGTCTTCTCTCCTTTATACTGACTGTTAAATGTGGTGCCTTGGTACAGCACACTTTTATAAGTCAAGGAGTGTTCACACACTCGTTCTTTTCTGGGTTGGTTGTTTATTGTTTGGGTACTATTATGAAAAATGTAAAACAACCTTTTGTAAACCAAGGTGTCTGAAAAGCCACGCAGGTAGACACCCCTGTTACCTAACCTGAATTTTACCTTTCTTAGCAAATAACGTGTCACAAGTGTTGCAGTTGCAGTAGTCGGTGACCTTTACTGTTGCTGTTGAAATCAGTTTTGCTGAAAGTACTCAGTCGGACTTGTAGTATGGCAAGCAAAAGAGCACTTAGGATAATACCCTATGTTGCAAGATAGCCATTGTCTTGATTTTCCTGATGTATTACTCTTTGGCTCTTGCATTTGGGTTGGTTTCATTGAAATAAAAACTTGGGACTCACCGCAATTGTTGCAGAGGCTTTCTGAAGATAAGCAGAGAGACGTTATCTTTAGGCTTGGCGTAATTTCTGTACTGTGCACGTGGATTATTCTGATAGTGAGAAGCCCTTTCATGTGAATTAAATGAATAGGATTAGTAGTCAGTCCTGAATCTCTGTATTCACAAAAGCCCCTTAGCTTTACATCTTTGTAACTATAGACTGAGCAATCTTCTGCCTTTGGGTGAAAAAGTAACCATTTCACTGGTAAGGAACACAGTAACCAACCCATCATTAGTGTCTAGATTTACTACTAAATTCAAAGCATCTTAAATATTCCTTAAATAGTTTTCGTGAATACAAGACGGAGGCAAGCTAACACAAGGGCCGGTGAGGCCTTTAATTAGAGAAACTGTTCAAGTTGGTTTTATTGGAAGAAGGCTTTTATAATATATTTTAATTGGTAAATTAACATGGAGAAGGGAATAAACAGAGATTTAAGTCTACAAGTATCTTAATCACTGCTCAGAAAACAGAAGTGTCAATGCACTATTCACATTTAAGTCTTCATTTTCTAAAATTTCCAAGCCTGTGTAAATCACATCAGTAGAAATCACCACTAAGGTTAGAACAAGTTTCAGGGTTTTCATTTGGCCGATAGCTGTACTAGTTTTCCTATGTTTCACAGGTTTAAGCAGGGTGTCTGCTTGTGTCATAATCCTTAATTCCATAACTGCTGATGCATGGCAACTTGGAATTGTGAGCTTTTGAGTTGTGGAGGCCGATCACCTCGTATTTGTGACTCCTGACAGCAATGCAGAAGAGGAAATTTGAGAAACCTTTCCACTGAGATGAATCAGATAGCAGGAAAGGAACTAAATGAAACAAGTGAGTAACAGATGGTCAGTGGTTTGGGTGGGGTGTGATTTTTGTGATTCAGTGAAAAGGAAGATCTTTTACTGAAGGCAGAGCACGTGTTCTTTGCTAGTACTTAACTCGTCTGGTATTGTACATATCTAAAGTAACAAATATTCTGTGGCAAACTGTCCTTTTGCCTGACTTCTCATTGCTGATTAAGTGATAACTGTGCATGGACCTAAATTCTGTTTTCTTTTTCTTATTAAAAAAAAAGCTGTGTCAGTCTAAACCTTGAGGGTATGCGAACAATATGAAAGGGATATGGGAGGCAGAGGAAGACACTTGAAAGGAAGAGTATAGTCCAGACTAAGCACAGACACTCAGAAAGATGTTGTGCCAGCACAAAAGTGGAAAGACACTAAAATGGAGGCAACAGAGTCAAAAAGGTTATAGAATTGCTTTGTTCCTCCACACCTGTAATCAGTGAAACGCCGTAGTAACCCTAGCTCTGTGCCCTGGAATGTGGTAAAATCTGAAGGTAAGAGACAAAAGCAGTGACACATCTGTTTCTGCTCAGCAAGACAAGGATTTCGTTTGTTTCAGCAAGAGCAGGTAACACAAAGGAGAAGCCTTTCCCTCTCTCTTGGTTACAAGTCTCATGAAAAGGGCTCTCTGTTATTGTTCAAAGTTTTTAAAAGAAACTGGTTTTGTTCACTACAAGTGATGTCCCTGCACTGAAATGAAAACAGGTAACTGCCATTGGAAGGCTTAGAACTACTTTCCATGTAACTTAAAAACCTATCTTTTCAAAAAGTTACCGATTTAAAACCTAAAAAAAAAAAAAAAATCACCACAAATTTGACCTCTACAAAGTAAGATGATCTTGGTATCCTGTTTAGTATTCCACAGAAACATTCTGTTTAAGAATGAAGGTTGTGTCACACTGTGACACACCTGCTGCTTTCTGGAACAGCTACAGTTTACTCTGAGCTCTTACTGAACATCACTGGCTCCTGATGACTTGCAAATGAAATGGAATGAATCTGGGTGCAGATTGTCTTCTTTTGCTTCCCAGCCCCCCTCCCTGATGAACTTTATTCCATCCTCTCTTTGCCCAACCGTGATGTCATTGTGAAAGGCCATACCTGAGCAGTCATGTGGAAAACAAAAAGCTGTCTGTTGTAGCCAAGGAGAGCTTGTGCTTCACAGGAATGAGATAAATAAGGTAGTTCTGCAAAAGAGAGCCCTGGCACATGACTGTAGACATCCCTTTCTAACAACAAAATACTGTTTCAGCAATGTCTCAGTCCAAATGCTGACTCTGCTGTAGTCAAGCTGTGTCCTGTACTGTGTGACTGAGACTCTTGCATGCTTTGAATTTTACACAGCTGCCCGAAGTCAAGATCTGACTCCTTGTACAACCTGTGGAAGATGTTTTGCACAAGAAGTTCTGGTAAAAATTTATTTTTTTTTTAAAGTGGGGAATGTCAATGTATTTAGCTGAAAGGGGTAGTGAGCACCGGGGAGGGAGGAGATGGCTGCTAGTAGAGAAATGGGTTGAACACATGTTTAAAAGAGCAAATGATCTCATATCTGCTTTAATATGTGCACTTGATTAGAAAATGAATGAATGTGCACAGAAACATTGTGACTTAAGCTGCAATCTTGCACTATCTTAATTTTCCTGCTTGTCCAAAATCATATGTTTGCTATATATTGTGTTTAAATTATTATCTTTCAGTGAGATGTAAATTACTAACCTGAAGCTTCCTTTGTATTTCAGGTTTCTAAGCAGAATTTGTTATTTCAGGCTTCCTGTGAAAAATAGACTAATAAACCATCTGATAACTAGTCCCTTTGGCAGCATAATGCAGGCACCAGGCTCTGTTCCAAAGGCTGCTGAAGAGAATGAAAAGATTCCCCCTGACCTCCCTGATCCCCAGATTACAAACTAAATGGGTGGCTGCACAGTTTGCCCGGCACAACCCAAATGCAGCGCTTTCCTGTAAGGGGAGGGCTCTGCATGCACCCCTTCCCTCCTCAGTTTGCATTACTGCCCCTAAGGCTCTGTGGTAGATCAGAGGTAGATCACAACAGAACTACAAACTAATTTTGAAAAAAAAAAAATTACAAGAAAAATACACTGGAAGCTGAGTTGACTGTGAGCACTGAGATGAAGGTGGAACTACCCTGTGTTAATAATCCTGTGTTTGGTATCTCAGTTCAGCTGCCTGAAGAACATGATAGTTTAATCTAGCAAAATCATTTGAAAGATAGCTATCTGTGTTTTGAGGGAGGCTGGAAGTTACTTGTCACTATGACTAGCATGAGATATAAGTCCTGTAATGCCTCTCTGTGCCCTGGTGATGCAGGACTGATACACTTTTTGGTGAGGAAGACAGGTATCTGCTGCTCTCTTGACCCTGCAAAGGAATCCTCCTCTCAAGTTTGCTGTCAAAAATGTCTAGAAATAGAAGATAAGGACCTGAAGCACATGAGTAGAAAGGTTCAAAAGGACACAAAACTTTAGAAATGTGTGTTGTAGGAAAATAAGGTGTTTTTTAGCGCAGCTGAGCTGTAATGAAAATTCCTTGCTCAGGCCACTGCTTAACTTCTCTGGGAAGAGGGTGGATGGCATAGAGAAATTAATGAGAAGATCAAGAAGAATAACTGAGAACTGGAAAAAGAGAGTAAGCAAAGGAAGATAGGATCAGGGTCTTCAGTTTTCTAGTTGTGGGTGGGCTCAAATAGGTGTGATCCACAGTGCAAGAGAGAGGATATAGTTTGGTCGTTGCTCTCACAGTGTTCCTCTCAAAGTGGATTGCCCATCCTGCTGCAGAAGAGTGAGGGTGATGCTAAAATCTGAAAGACTTTTGAATCTTAAAACCTCCTTTGTTGCAAGGCATGGCTCTTCCACAAATTCAGCACTGGGTATCTATCTACCTAAAATTTCCCTGTGCTTTCAGCTGCAGGTGTTAGCCCTGCTTTTCCTTCTGAGTTGACAGGTTCTGTGTGCTGGTAAGTAGCTGCTCCTTTTCAGCCTGGGGCTGTCACTGTTTCGGTGCTGCTGGTGGGATGTACGTGCTGCTGTTTGTCAGAGGAGCCCACCATCTGGCATGCTTATCTAAACTCAAAGAACTAATAATGTAAATATCAGCCCCTTGAACAAGATCAGTCTGTTCTCCCTCTTAACCAAGAAAGAAAGAAAACCAAGTGTGGTGGTGGTGAGGGAGTCCAATGGGACTATTCCTGCTCACAGACCCAGTCTGTTCTTCTCTACAAGTCCTTTGTGCTGGCTTCCAGCATGTCCCTGCACACCAAACTGGAAATGCCTTCTATCTCTTATTTGTGTCAAACTGCAGCTGTACTTGGACGGCTCTTTAAAGCTTTGCTGAACTCCTTCAGGAGTTAAATTGATCCCAAAATAAATACTGCTTCAGCTCCCTGTGCCTGAATGGAAGTAATTTTGAAGCCTAAGTAAGGAAGCATCATTAACAAAGAGTGACTTCAATGCATAAACAACTGTTTTTCTTTGTATCCCAGCTGAGACATGATCCAATATGCAAGAAAGTCTTCAACAAGAAGCGCAAGCCTTTCAGCTCTTTGAAACAGAGACTGCAGGGAACAGAAATCACCCCTGTGAAGAAGCAGCCCCTGCAAAAGGTATACTTAAAATTGAAGCGTGTGTTACCTCCATATGAAGTCTTTCATTCAGTAATGCTATTGTTTCCTCCGAGGACAAAGCCTGGATGTTGTGGATGAGTCTCGCATATGTGCTTGACCTGGTGCCAAATTCTTTCCTCCCCCTTCCTGCGATGCTAGTGTTTGAGAGTATTTCTCCATTCAGAAGCCAAAGCAGTAGGTGTTATGACTACTCTGGGCACATAAGTGTCTCTGCTCTTCTAGGAAATGTTCGTGTATGTATTTCAAAGAGTCTCTGACAGCTTCCTCTTCACTTAAACCTGTAGGAGAGTGTGATCTGAGATGGTTGGTGCAGGAACGCCTCAAATTGAACCTGAGAGCTGTCAGTAGACCCACATCTTCCACAGATGAAAGCTACAGAGATTCACTGCCATTGAACTTAGGGGTTTAAAAATGTATTTAAATTGAACTTATTTACAGAGCTCGAGGGAAAGAGGCTTAAGCTCTTACTAGAATAACTTTTATTTTCATCCACTGTTGAAGAGAATATACACGGACATCCATGTGCATGATTTTACTGAGTTGCCAAATCCCTGATAATTTGATATCCATGCAGACTGACATTGTAAACTGTCCTTTAAAATCGTTTGTGGAAAGAAACAAGTTCACAAAGGTTTAATAACAAATCAGAACCTGACAAGCAGAGGAGAGGGAAGGCATTGATCATACTGTCTTTTCCCACTCAAAAGCCCTTTCGTCTGCCATGACGAGAGTGTTTTGTTGGATCGCACTGTTCTTTTATCCATCTTCTGGTGACATCAATGGAGAGCAGAGGACTAAATCAGTTTTCCTATGCCTTTCAAAACAAAACAAATTTCTTTTGTTTGTAACACTTTTCCTTTCCATCAGAAAGGAAGACCCCTCACTCTATGATGGTTCTCTGTCCCTTGCAAGGGAGAAATACAGTTTCTGGGGTTTTTTTATTTCCATTACAGAAACAGCCAGGGAAGAAATCTAACTGGAGGCAGCACCATGAGGATTTTATTAATACTATTCGGTCAGCCAAGCAAGTCACAAAAGCTCTGAAGGAAGGCCACCCTCTTCCGCCTCCTCCCCCACCAAGCATCAATCCAGGTTTGTGGTCTACTTTGTCTTATTACTGTTCTTGTACTGATCTTTCATAAAGCAGTGACCTCCTATTACCCATAGCTGGGCTTCAGCTCTGCACTCCCCTGCACAACACAACATGACTTCCCTTCACACTCTAGTTTAAAGCGGTATTTCTTGGCTTAAATTGCACAGGAGTGCAATGCAGAGGTGGGGGGGAGGAAGAGAAAACTGACTGTACCTTTTAAGTTTAAAGGCAGCAAGTTTGGTGTCTGATATTTGACAATGTCTTGGAAGAAGAGTTGGAAAGCCAGTGTTCTAGCACAGGCTGCACCACAGTATAACACAGGGTGAAATCATCCCCTCAGCATTCAAAACAACTGTAGTGCACATGGGCTTCCTTACTCCCATGTGGTGGCTTTTTCACTGTCCCCTTCCCCACCCAACTGTGCAGGTAGGGGAAGTCATTTAGAAAAAGACAGGGCTGGTTTACTACTAATACCAGGTGTGGTCTCTGCACAGAGCTCACTGTGTTAGAAGTTACGAATGCCAAAAGATGTACATACAGCCTATATTTCTCACAATATGTGATTTATGAAACATAAGAGCAATCTTGGAAAGGGTGTCAGTGGAGTCTTGTCTGCATTAGGAAGGCAGAGGGCGGGAGAAGGAAGGGGGAGCTCTCTGGGCTCACTTCCAAAGCAGGAATTCATGACTGATAGCAAAACCAGCTGTTGTGATTCCAGCCTTTCTCCTCTTCTAGATGACAGCCGTGTAGTATAAGCAGCAGGACATATCTTCCTTCCTTGACTGGGGTCAAACTCCTCTCTGAATTTCCACTGTTCAACTCTTTAATGACTCTATTATCTGTTGTCTGACTCTACCGACTTGAAAAGCAGGCCCCTCCCCTTCCTTCTCCCTCTTGGAGGAAAGCAAGTTGTGCAAGAGAAGCAGCAGTTATGGAGAAAAGAACTGGAGAACTGCTTTTAAGGAAAGACAAATTGCTGAGGGGCCTAGTGAGGACTCATATCCTACACTACAGGACTGGAGAGAAAGGACATGGATTTGGGTGGGAAAGATATTCCCTTTACATCTCTTCCTCTTCCAAATAGAGCCCAAAGTGCCCTGTTTTCCCCTGTTCATTGCAATGAGTAGGACTGCACCAGCAATAAATGTCACTGAATAGCTTTTCACAGAATCAGAACTGTAACACTGTCATAAACGACTCCAGGAAGCACTGCTGTGTGTTCTTCACAATGCTGCTTCACACCCAGAAACCTGGCTCCTGGATGTGCCTCAACCGGCGAGACAAGAGTTCTTCAGCAGTGTTTTGCCAAATAGCAATCAGAATGACCAGTCTTCAAAAGTAGCCTTAGAAATCATTGGATTCTACTAGGCTAGGAATTTTATAATAATGCTTTTTCTGCAGACTTGTTAATTGTGAAGTTAGGGGTGGGAACAAGGCAAAAATAATAAAATCTGCTTTTATTAATCCCCAGAGTTTTATTTCTGAAAGCAATTACTGTTTCTTGGGTTATAATACCATAAGCATGTATTTTAGGATCCCAAGTGCTTTTCCTAGAGGAGGTTTGCGCAGTTCTCCTATGTTGTAGTTTGAGAACTGATGGGACATCAGCATGGTCACTTGCTTATGGAGAGAGGTTTTGAACTGCATCTTCAGTGCTCCGGTAAAGCAGGGGAATTCTCCTCTAGTGTATAAATGGTCACACAGGTTGTTCCTTTCTTATGGTCAGACTATATTCAGTGTCCACACTGCTCACGAAGATTTAATGAGGCTGCAGCACAGAGACACATCAGGTTTTGTGAAGAACAAGCTGCCCGCCGCGCCTTTGCTGCAAAGACCACCAGACAGGCTTTGGTAAGCAAACACAGTTACACTTGCCTTGTCCTGGAGGCAGATTTGCCAAACTGTAGTTTATGGTCAGTAAAAACCTGTATTAATGTAAAACTTAAGATTCCTGGGAATTTGGTAAACTCTTAAGAGAAGATACATACTGAATGTAAGCTAGGAGTTCCCTGAAACTGGAGCCCTTTGTCTGATATAAGTGACAGAAAATGATACTATGAAAAAGTTGGACAAGTTTCTTCAGACTCTTCTGCAATTGGATTCCAGGGTAACAGCCGGAGGGAAGCAGAAACCTGGCAGCTTTTACAAAACATAGAGAAAGCTCTTCCTCTTCATCAGGGCTTCCTGCTGTTGGAAGATTTGCTGTTCCCTGCAAATGTATAGCTGATTTATTCCCTGGTCAGTTAAGACACAAGGCCAAAGGGCTAAGCCCCTTTTTAGGAATCAGAAAAATGAAGATAATTGCCAGTCTCTTGAAGTGAGCTCCTATTTAATTACAGGCAACAACAACAAAAAGTAAACAGTTCCTTTAGGAGAGTACCGGGTTTCCTCTCCCTCTCCCTCTTCCTCCCCCCTCCCCTCCTTGCTAGTGGTGAGTGTGGATTGTGCATCTTCTTTTACCAGGGCAAGAAACCAGTGACTCAGAGAAAACCCCCAACCTTAACAACTGCTGCAGTGGTGCTTCAGAAGAGAGCACAAGAAGGTGCGAGTGCAAATGAACCCTCTCCAGGTAAGGAGTTCATTTAGCCATATACACATTGTTCTTATAACTCAGACATATTTGAAGTGGGGGTGTCAATTTTACAGCTGGTCTGAAACTTTGGAATAGTTTTCTCATAGAATAATAAAGCTGGATTTTTATTTATTTTTTTTTTTAACAAGTCCAGGCCTTGACTTGAAATCCTAAACTCATTTCTGTACAGCCCTTGCTAGAAATGAGAAGGGTCAAAAATTTCCTAGTGGATGTAGTTGATACTGAATGGCTTTCCAAGTCGTTATCCTGATCCATTGTGCCATGTATATACTCAGAGGTTTTAATGTGAGTCTTCACGAGAGACTTCTTAGCCTTTTCAATTAGCGATCCTCAGAGGTATCTATATAGACCTAAAATATGCAGTCTGGATGTGAGGTTCCTTCTGTAACATAAAGGACTCCATTACCTTTAATCTTAGATTTTAAGATATATTCCAACTTCTTTATCTTTTCTTTAAGTTCATTTAGATAAAGCATCATGTTTTCTACATTTTTTATTCCACATGAGTTCCCCTTTGCTGATTCAGCCTTAAAATTAACGCCACCACATCCCTAAAACAGGATACCACATAATCTGTTTGCTAGCATGCATTGCTACTGGTAATCGTGACCCCATACTCAATCTGTCTTGAAGATGTTTTATAAAGTCATTTTAACAGTTATTTGTAGTATAACTGAGAATGATAATATGTACAACTCTTTGTATCAGTATCTCTTATCATTACATTTATGAGTTTTATGTTGAATTTAGGTAGGTTATTTTTTTTTATGGCCAATAAATTTTTAATATAATGATCTGCAGACACCTCTCCAGGACCACTGCAGAAAACCAGAAAATATACTGGAAAAAAATCTTCAGGAGAGTTTGGGTAAGAAATACTTTTTTTTATTTCAACATTATAGCATAAAAGGACGTTGGCTTTTAGGTATATACAATACACTGTTGCAGTGTTTGCAGCATGAACTGCTTTGTATTAATTGAAGCAATCAATTGCCCTGAAAACTTTAGCAGAGCTCCTCATGTCCCCAGTATAGGCTGCTGAGAATATTAATTTTGGTGTTAAATGTTCTTTGGTTTGGAGCAGGTCCATCTTAAGTAGGCAGTGACTTGGATTCTGCCATAGCTGGCAAACCTCTCTAGCAGGTCTTGTGCTCTCACGATGCCAGTGTCCATCTCAATAATCACTATGCCAGGATGACAGTGTGGAAGTTCTCTCTCCTCCATGTTTACTTTCCCAGACTTCTGCTCTTCAGATCATGCAGTCAGTGTTGTTCCCATCTTTGGCCATGCACAGCCATGTCAGGGCAGCAAGAAGGCCTTCCAGCCCCTGCTTAAGGTGGTTGTGGTGGTGCTGTTGTGCAAGGGGATGGCTCCGATGATCATCATCTTGCACCCCTGTGAGGTGCATACAACTGCAGAATATGACATCCTGGCAGGGAACGTGGCCAAGACAGATTCCCTGTAGCTTGCAAGAATTTTGAGCCTGGGAGATGTGCTTGTAAGAGTACATAGAGCATGGGAAGAACTGTAACATCCACAAAACAGTCTTGCAGAGACTCACATTCAAAGTCTTTTCAGGGTCATTCTGTGTGGAATTTTCCTGTCCCTGATTGCTGAAGGTCATTGGTAAAGTACCTTCAGCTGTGGGAAAGACTGCAATGGGAGTGTTCAGTCTACAGTGCCATTGT
>JAAGNO010012626.1:9707-55601 GCA_033439905.1 Ceryle rudis | reverse complement strand
CCACTCTACCTACCTCCATGACTACATGAAAAATTGTTGACAGCACCAGTAGTCTCATCTGGTGTTCTCCACTCCCCAGATTACCAGTGACTATGTTAAGAGTATAGTAACTCTTATGGTTATCTAACGCAGGGTCTTGCAGACCACCAACAGTGATTTATTGATACCATCACCATTCTCAAGGTTTAGCAATGAACTCTGAAAACTGGGGCTTGACACACTTGGGAAGGAGACACCTCCTTCCACAGGGGCACTGACAAGTTGCTGGGGTTGTAGTTGCAGCCAGTTTACAGGGGCTTGGGACAGACAGTGCTTCCAGCAGGTCTCCAGGACAGACATCCACAGTGGTGTCCAAAATGTAGGAGAAAGTCCAGTATGTCACTGGGAACTTGTAGGTGAACTTGTAGCTGCTGGGCTGTTGACAACTGCTGCTGCATTTTCTTTTGCAAAGTGCTTTACAGAGCACTTTGGGCTGGTGAGAGATCAATTCCAGTGCTACTCAAGAGTGCTTTTTAGCTGAGAATGCAGATATGACAAACTGGCTTCGGGTGGTGCAAATAAGTGTTCTTGTCCTTAATGTGCCTGGAATTGGTTTCCAGGATGAGCTGCTCCATCACCTCCTCAGGAATCGAGGGTTAATCTTCTTCGATAAAATGGAGTAAAATAGAAAAGCTGTTTCTATACAACTAACAATTGTATGGCTTGTTGCTGCTTTCAGACTGCAAGTGCTCAACAGAAGATAAGAACGGCTGGTGAGCAAGGGTGTGTTAAGGTTTCTTCTGATGCATTATGGAAGACCTTAAGCAACACAGTTTTCCATCACCTCTTCCACCTAAAATGCTACAGGTACCGCAGTCAATAAAATAAGCAAACTGAAGTTCATTGTCTTTTTGTTGTTTTGAGGGTTTTTTTTTTTCTCCCTTAGGCTATAGAGCTTATTATGCTGTCCTTTTTAAAGTTGCAAGATTATTTGTATCAGTTGCCAAAATTTAATTAAATGATTGCCTAAGAGGAGATGGGTATTACCAGTGGTTCATTCAATGGTTTTAACAAAATGTGGGAGGATCCAGTGTTGTGATTTCCTCCCCCCCGCCCCCCGCCAATGATTTGCTTTCACATATTGAACAAGACAAATGAGCATTTTGGAATTTCATGTATATATTTAATAGAATCTTCCAGTAAACAATAAATGATAGTGATTGATAAGTCATAAATGGCCATGTATACTGTGCATCGGCTTCAAAGCACTTCAAGTTCACACTAACTAAACCCAAAACTCACTCTCACATTAGAAACTGCAATTGCTTTAGAAATTGATTGGTCAGACAGAAATGTCATGGAGGCATATCCCATCTTTTTTTTTTGATCTAGTACTGGATCACCTTGCATAAACTTTCAGTGTTGGAGCACACTGGATTTTTTTTTTAGCCAATCAACTTCCAGTAATACTTTCATTTTAAATTCATATGGTATTTTCTTTTCTATTAAATGTTTATGAAGTAAATGAAGATGAAAAGTAGTTGGATGTAGCAATAATAAATGCCAGACTTTACAGAGTTTAATTAAACTCTATTTAGGTTCTAGTTCATAGTGATTAGATAAATACAGAAAAGATGACACGGAA
This sequence comes from Ceryle rudis, assembly GCA_033439905.1. NCBI lineage: Eukaryota > Metazoa > Chordata > Aves > Coraciiformes > Cerylidae > Ceryle > Ceryle rudis. The sequence continues at coordinate 53,977 of JAAGNO010012626.1, read as the reverse complement.
GTGAGTGTAACTCCTAGAGCTACACTCCTAGAAACAGGAGGCATGAAATTAGCCCAAGTACATTAAAGCAGTGCTGCTTAGCCTTTTTTTCAATCCAGGAAGAGGAAAAAAACCCTAAACCACACCATACTATCCTGTACAATGTTATCACAGTTGCTTTCTCTTCCAACCAAATAAATGAATCCTCAAAAATCAGAGCAAGTTTTACTGTATTTGTTATGCGTGTTCAACCCCTCCCCCCCCCCGTTATTTTCTCTCAGTCTTCACAGCTCATTTTTAAGTATCTTACAGAAAATATAACACAGGGGCAGCAATGGTGTATAGAAGAACAGTACTTAAAAATTCTGTTAGGAGATGAATCAGTTGTTAATACATGGAATGTACTGGCTGTGAAAAACTCTCTGGCATTAACGGCAACTCATTGGTTAAGAAAATGGACAGTCCCAACAGGAGCAGGTGGTAAATAAAACTGAAGGAATAAGAAATGAACATGGGTTTTGAAATACTTGTGATTACATAGAAGATGCAGTCTTTTGTTTATGTAGTATAATTTTAGCTCCTTAACATAATTTCAGCAGTTTTGGGGGTTTTTTTTTAATAAAATGAATACATTTTTTTTGTATCAGACCAAATGTTTACCAAGTTTTGCTATTTTATGGTATCACTTGATAAAGCTGATGTTTAGCTGCCACATATTGCTCTGCTTCTACAGATTTTCAAGTAGAGTTCAGGTAAAAGAGTATTTTTCTATTAGGATATGAGCTTAAATATCCTAAGATCTCTCAGAGAGTCATCTCTTTGTGTTGTCTCTTAGCTGCTATTCCATGGTCTCTCCTTTATTCCCCATGGCAGCTCTCTGCCCTGGCATCCTCCTCTCGCATCTGAGGAGGAATAGTCTGTATCAGAGAGGAAGGAGGACTGGCCAGTGCTAGGGCTGCTTTCTTCCTCCACTGTGCCCCTGGTGTGTGTGTGGGGCCACTTCTCCCCACACTGGTGCTGTTGCAGCCCTGCAAAAGCCAAAGGCAGTGCCACCAGACAGATGTCCTACAGCTCCTGCTACCTTATCCACCGTCACTGCCTGAAGTCATGCCCATTGCAGCTCCCTCCTCTCAGACACCACAGGTAAGTCCAGGGAGGACTTTCTGCTGTCTCCATGCCTCTCCTTTAGCACTGCCTTGCCTATGATCTTATCCCCACCAAAAGCAAACTATTGCTCTTTCAGCAACGCAACATTGAGGCCCACATTTGGCAGGTGTACTGAGCCCAAAGAACTTGTTTGCTCAGGAGCAAAGCATTCTTGACCCTCATCTACTGATAGCCTCTCAAAACCACTCATAGAAGTCCCCCTAACAAAAGCTATGAGAAAGCCGTACTTTGAGTTTGGGCTTTCTCCCAAGTTGTGAGACTTTTAAAACAATTTTTCTGCAAACAGAACCTTTTGACATAACTTGTCATCCTTCGTGATGGGGCATTGACAGTTTCTTCTACATTTTTAATGCAAACAATCTGGAAGAAGACGTTTGAATGGACTGGAGTCAAAGCTGCAGTATTACACATTTCAGGTTTGCTGCCATGTTTTACTTTTAGACACCACTGTGTGCTTTTTAATCATTTTAATATCTGAAGTGGTTATTTTATTTTTACTTGAATGAGACTTGGGCTTTAACCCATAGTTACACGATAGGCACCTCTAACCAACACATTTTTCCATGGTTCAGAAGAGGCTGAGGTCAGGCAGCAGCACCTCTCTTGGCAGCTGAGAGCTCAGGCACCCTGCTACAGTTGAGCAGCAGAATGAATGTGGCACCAGTCTAACTCAGTGTTTGCGTAACGTTTTCTTCTTAACATCACATTTTAATTCAAAGACAAGTATTTCAGTAATCAGTTACACCTCTTACAGAAGCACAAGCCAAAATGACAAAAATGTCTATTAAAAGTACATAATCAGACAGTGGCACAAAATTTGGGGGGGGGGGAGTGGTGGTGTTTGTTTGTTTGGGTTTTTTTACAAGTACGTAAGCTTAGATGAAGCGAAATGAATACAACTTGCATGAACAAGGAGAACAATACAGTAAGTGAATATACACGTGTTTCCTAATCCAGATGAAAATATGAGCCTAGCTGTAGGATGTGCATGTTAACATTGTTTGCAACTTTTTCCCTATTCTGGAACGTGTAATTTAAATAACTGCTAACTGGGCATGACTGTGCAGCACCTCTTCTTCCTCCTGCTGTTGTCATAACAAGAATGACCTTAAAATTATTTCTGGTTTGCCTTATACCAAAATTGTTCATAACAAAAAATGCCCATAAACAGTGTATCTGAAGAACATACTCTCACATGAGCTGCAATAATACAACCTTCCCGTAATCCAAGTATTGCTAAAATTGTAAGAATATTCAGATCATTATAGTAGTAAAATGTCATTGTAGATCATTAACAGCAAACCAGCAATCATGTAAAAAATGTTTCTTTATTTGAAGCTGCCTGGTAATATTCCTGTGATTAATGGGGGAGAAGAGAACACGCTTGCTTCACACTCCATTTGCAATGATCATTAGGTACCATTAAGTCTCCTTGTATTTAAGTAACTATTGGGGTTTGAGAATTTACTCAGATTCAGAAATTCTGTACCTGTTTTAGCTGCAGCAGAATCCATTAGTAACTGCATCATCCACTGAAACCAGGATTTTTTTATATATTTTATTTTTATAACTATGGGTTAGGCAGGAAAGTAAACTGTGAAGAGTTTTGGGTTGGTTTGGGTGGGTTTTTTTTTAATAATGTAATACACTGGGAAATGTGATTTTTGCAATTTCTGCTAGTTCATGTATCAGGTGATAGGACTGTCACACCAACACACTGTCAGCTAGGAATGTACACGGACAATTTACGCCAGGAAACAAACAGAAGTCCCTGTGGTGATGGTTTAGAAGCAACAGAGGCTGCAAGTCCAACTGCAGCTGTCCCATTGCTGCAAAACCTCTGTGATCAAAATGGCCTCAACCATTATGACACCTACTGATTTCAGGTGACATCTGTGAACTTCATAAACTGGTTTTCTACAGGGCCCAGTGTCAGCTCACTACCACAACCCTTCTGTGCACAGACCAGCTCCCTGGCCTCACAGAGGTCCTGCTCAGTTGCAGGCTCCCCTGGGCCAGGGTTGGCTTTTTGTGAGGGAATTCACATTTCAGATGGGTATGATTAAAGTCATTTCCCAGATTAAACAAAGGCCATTTTTATCAACAAAAGGTGAATAAAGGCCCTCTACGTGGGAAGCATTATTTTTCATTATGTGTTGTATCAATCAAGCTCTTGCCCCAATGGAATAACATGTGCTTAAATTGAAACAAATGCTTAAGTGCTTTACGAGAGAGAGACCAGTGTCTGATACCTTGCCCTAATACATGAAAATTAAAGCTTTGCTCTAACCTTTGAGATAATTCACTTCCCATTCTGAGAACTGCACCTATATAAGACATCAGATCTTACACAGACATGCAGAACTGGTGGTTACTTCCAGCCCTAGGAAAAAAGGCAGGAGATTCACACAGCTGAAGTGTGCTTTAGAAAACAAAATCTAGTTAAACAATCAGAGCAGTGATTTTCTTCATTTCAAAAAAGTGAAACAAGGACGTAAGATTTGCTCATGGAATGATTCTGATTTAAAATAAAGATTCATCAAGTTCAGTAATTAAGTGCTTAACAGAAATCTATGTGATGTTGATAAATCGTTTGTAATGTTCACCATGTGTATAAATTTGCTGTGATATATGTCTCAAAAATTATTTTTTTCTAATTTTTCTGCCTTCTTCTCATTCACCCTAATGCTTTTTTTCCTATCACAGCAGCCATACTTTTATTGTGCCTGTTGCGATGCTTTGCTATCACTGAAGATACTTATTCAGTTGTTTGCATGAAAGGTAAGAAACAAAATATAGAGGGTGTTGAGGGAAGGATGTTAGTTCTACTATTGTCATGTGCTAAAAAATTAAGAGTATGAAAAATAGAGCTTCTTGTTTATTAACATTCTGAATTTAACTACCATGTTCATAATGTGCTTTGAAAACATTTTGGGCAGCTTTTCTTAAAAGCAAAATAAAACCAACCCAAAATCACCCCATCCTAACAGATCTAAAAAAAGAAGCACATTCTTAAAAAAAAGAAGGAAAAAAAAAAAAACCCAACAAACCATGGAGATAGTTATTTGAAGGCATGGTGAAAATGAGGCAGCGTTACAGAATTTGTAGTGGATGGAAAGGATCGAGGAAAATGATGCAGCTGGTTTATGGCCATCCCACCAGTTGCTAGCTGAAGACCTTGCTGTTGGCCAAGGCCATTCAGCCTGTGTGATGGTTCCTCTGGACCAAATGCCATTGTGATGTCCCCAGTAGTGTTCTGGTTGTCACCTGGTGGGAGCTGCCAGAAACTCATCACATGAGTGAGATCCATGAAAGGCAGGCTTGTAGTTTCAGCTGCTGCCTCTGTCTCCTTGTGCACTGGATACTTGTTAGTATCCCCTACAGGCCCTGAGGAAGCTTCTTCCAGATTGATTTTGTGGAGCGATTGAGGTTCTGGTAAAGGCAGGTCCTCAAGAAGATGCACATTATAACCTTTAACATCCACTTTTATCGGTAGATTCTTGAGGGATCCTGCTGCAAATGAGGTAGAACTAAGGTCATATTTATTAGGCTGATGAAGGTTCGGGTTGGCAGGAATGGCTGTTGAGCACGGTGTGGGATGGACAGCTGGAAGGCTGTCTGCACAGCCCATCCTTTGCAAATGAGGAGAAGGTTCAAGAGGAAGAGCAGTCTGTAAGCTTGGCTGGGAATGAAGGTGTGAACAGTTGTATTCCTCTGATTCTGAACTATTCAAAATGCCATTTTGGACAGAGACCCTTTCTGGAAAAGCCGGCAGTACGCTGGCATCTTCCTTTAATCGGAATGGAAAAAGCTGGTCAAGGAGACCCACTGAGTCACCATTCTGCAACCTGCTCTTCAGCAGTTCTTGTGGATGAGTCTTCCTAGTATGGCGAGTCAAGTGGTCCTTCCGCCCAAACCTCTGGGCACAAAACTGGCACAGAAAGTCTTTACAGCCTGTGTGAACTACCATGTGACGCCTCACGTCTTTACGGGTATAGAAGTGACGCTCACAGTGGTCACACTTATGTTTCTTTTCCTTTGTATTGCCAGTTGGTTTCCCTGCATGGCTTTTGAGGTGTTCCAACAAAACTTCAGTACCGCCAAACTCCTGGGCACACACCCTACAGGTAAGGTCCCCACTGGTGGCTGCATGTAGAGCCAAGTGTCTCTTATAGCCTAGCTTGGTGTTGTATTTCTTGCCACACTCTTCACACTTGAAGGCCATCTTGTTAGGGTCATGAGTCTGAAGATGATTCTTTAGATGGTCTTTTCTGTGAAAGGTCTTTTCACAGTAGCCACACTGGTGAGATTTTTGGGGAGAGTGAGTGGCTGAGTGCCTAAGACAAAACCAAACAAACAAAAGTTATTTGTGCTTATGTTTACTCGAGTACACTTGCTGCTTCAAGACTTGAAAACACTGGCACTCTTGAAGGAAGCCATTTTCACATGTTCTAACTTTCACAAGCCTAACTTTTTTTTTTTTTTGGCGGAGGGAAGGTGTTAATCATAAAGCACAGTGTAGGTTAAAAACTGCTCAACATCATCTTTTTGAGTAGCCACCACAACTGAGGGAGACTAGCTGTCTCCAATTCTATCAAAACAGGAATAATAAAAACTAGAACTCGGGGATTAACTGTCACTAGGACACCCCAAAAGAAGATGTTTTTTTCCCCCCACACCCACCAGAAAAGGAGTGCATTCAGAGCTGTACCTGAGCAGTTTATATTTGGAAATGAAGGCTTTTGTGCATCCTTGCTGTGAACACTTGTATGGGCGCTCCCCTTTGTGCACGTATGTGTGGACTGTGAGCTTGTCAATGGAATCAAATATCTTGCCACAGATACGGCAAGGGTAACCGTCCGGCTGCTTCACTTCTCTTCCCTTCAACAGTGAAGACCGGCCATTTCTCCATTTAGGTATAAACCTCACAAGAGCATCACAAGTGCTCCCTGAGCTGGTACAGCTAAGCTTTGCAGCAGAGGAACAGGAAATGGTCCCAAAGCACTGAGAAATGCTTTTGCCTAATGCTGTTCCTCTCAGTTTCCCTTTGAGTTTGCTTTTTGCTTTTACAGGTCCCAGTTTATTTGATGGTCTGAACCTGGTCGTAAGGACTCGGTCTTTATGGATGCACTGATGAGATTCCAGCAGAGCAAAAGTTGTGAAAGTGCTTCTACAGCTGGAGCATATCCAAGGGTCTACGGGCTCTTTCTGCAATGAGAACAGAAACAGGTCTTTCTTATTTCCAGTCTAAGGAAAGGTCATGTTCTTCTCAATGATCCTACATCTTCCCCTTGGCTTTCCCAAGGCCTGTCGTTGTCCTTGGTGATATTTACTTCAGTGTACTACCACACAGCTGTTCAGCTGGAAGTGGTTCTCTCTAGGAGTCTACAAGCTCAAAGGGAAAAACCAGAATGGCTGCCTAAATACCGACTTCCATGTTTTTGTTTAGAATTTACTGTGACAGTCCTGAGTTTTTCACCTTTGTTTACCTGTGCTTACTGAATTTCAAAGTCTCTACATTTGTTCCTTTTAAGGAATTACTCATAAAAGCAGTTGCAAATTGTAATTTATTCTTAGACTGACATAATTTATCTGCTATTGCAAGCAGCTGAAAATTGGCTGGGTTTCTGCACACAAATATAGTTTAACTCCATGGTTTGGTCAGTGCCTCCAGGAGAGACTTCCCTACTTAGCTTGACATTAGACTTTCTTAAACCTGGTAAGAAATACCTCAGGTTTGGGAATCTCAAGCCTATCATGATGCAGAGGTATTAAAACTTTTTTTTTTTTTTTTTTTTTCCCAAGCAATGCATTATTTGGAAGTATTATTTTTGTGGAAATATGACCTGTACTGGATTCAACAGAATTCACTTTAAATATTGACATTCTAAAAATTCCGATGAAAAAAATTATTAAAAAACCCCAATCAGTCACTGATGAAACATGTACTTCCATTTAATACACAACCATGTACTTCTTTAGCTGTTTCAACATTTTATATAAGCTTCTCATGAACTGTCACTACTTTCCCTTGCTTTTGGGCTGGATTGCTCTGGAGAGGATGGTGAGGCTATGTCTACTCTGTCTTTATTTACAGCTGGAGACCTCCTCTCTCTTATCCATGTCTGATGCTTTCTGGGGTATACTCTGAAGGCCTCATATTCAAAAGCAGCAATGGGGTTATTTCCCTTCCTGGGATGTCTGAATTCTTGGTTCATTTGTATTTCCTGATTAATATTTTCTTCTAGCTTAGGTTATCAATCTTCATGGCCATGTTATCAACACTTTTCAATAAACTTTTCCTATCAGTTTTAGGATTCCTGCTATCATAGAAGGGGGAAAGTACTGAGATTTAGAATAGAAGGGTTACTGCACAGGAAAGACTGAAATAATCAGTCTATTATCTGACCAGTTGGTCAGAGTGTGATAAGGAGGAACTGGTGAAAGAAATATGAGCCTGAACAGCTTGGTTATCTACAAATTAATGCCCATCACAACACATCCCACTGGTGCCACTTAGTTCTGTCTGTATCTAATGGCTCCACTGGATAAAAAACACAGGAGAGGAAAAGCACCCTTTCTCTGAGTAGCTGTTTGGTTAAAATTGCTCTTGGCTTTGCATTAGCCAGCTACTGTATGGTCTACCCTGGCATTACCAGAGCTACATAAACAGCGGAAGCACATAAATGAACCATCATTTACTATGTCTGGTGATGGCTTGAATGCAGATCAGGGGTACTTACTGCTATTGGAGGCAAAGGACAGACGTCAGATTCTTCTTTAATGAAGACTGCAGAAGCTTCCATAAATTTGGCATAATCGGCAGCATACCACACTTTCAGTTCTGTGTGGGGTTCAATTGGCTGTGAATGAAAGAAAACAGCACGTGTTTATTTGTGCCAATTTTCCTATACAGTGCCTTAATCCTCATGACGTTTGCTCAGTGAGATGTGTTCGTCTGTGATGTCCAGACATCCAGCAGTCTTTTCAAGCAATATCCCATGCCCATTCCTTGATGTCTCAAAGCCCACTGGACAGAAAACTTATCTAGAGAGTACAGGCAAAGCAGAAATGCTTTGTGAATGTTCCACAGCTTGGATGCCTCCTGGATACACTGCACTCGCTGAGCATGGGTGCAGAGCTGATCAATATGTGGACTGCGAGTCAAGTTTGTGCGTCTCCATGTCCTGTCTCTAATGTGTCAGGCTCACCATGGATGTGCTTCATTGTACCTCTGCCCTCTTTTCACTGAAGCCTTCCCACACAGTACTAAGGAAGCCCATAATCTGCAGCCTCCCATCCAGTCATACCTGCTCAAATCTTTCCTTGGACTGGACTATGACCTCCACTGACAAATACTTTCAGTAAATAATACAGCAAACAGAAAAAGAGAGGAGTGATTACACTCACTGGCTAAAGATCATCGAATGGTGGGGGTTAGAAGGGATCTCTGGGGATTATCAAGTCCATCCCCCCTGCAATAGCAGGTTCACCCAGAGCAGGTTGCTCAGGAATGTGTCCAGGAGAGTTTTTTAAGTATCCAGAGAGGAAGATTCCACAATCTCTCTGAGCAGCCTGTTTCAGGGCTCTGTCACCTTAACAATGAAGAAGTTTATCCTTATGTTTAGGTAGAACTTCCTGTGTACCAATTTGTGCCCATTGGCCCATATGCTATCACTGGGCACCACTGGAAAGAGACTGGCCCCATCCTTTTGACACCCATCCTTTAGATATTTATAAACATTATCTATCATAGAATGTTTTGGGTTGGAAGGGACCTCAAATGATCATCTAGTCCAACCGCCCCTGCCAGAGCAGGATCACCTACAGCAGGTCACACAGGAACGCGTCCAGGTGGGTTTTGAGTGTCTCCAGAGAAGGAGACTCCAACCTCCCTGGGCAGCCTGTTCCAGGCTCTGTCACCCTCACCATGAAAAAGTTTCTCCTTACATTTACATGGAACCTCCTATGTTCCAGCTTGCACCCATTGCCCCTTGTCCTATCACTGGACATCACCGAGAAGAGCCTGGCTTCCTGACTCACCTTTTACATATTTATAAGCATTAATGAGGTCAGCCCTCAGTCTCTTCTTCTCCAAGCTAAAGAGACCCAGCTCCCTCAGCCTTTCCTCTTAAGGGAGATGCTCCACTCCCTTAATCATCTTTGTGGCTCTGTGCTGGACTCTTTTGAGCAGTTCCCTGTCCTTGAACTGAGGGGCCCAGAACTGGACACAATATTCCTGATGCGGCCTCACCAGGGCAGAGTAGAGAGGGAGGAGAGCCTCTCTCAACCTACTAACCACACCCCTTCTAATACGCCCCAGGATGCCATTGGCCTTCTTGGCCACAAGGGCACATTGCTGGCTCATAGTCATCCTGCTGTCCACCAGGACCCCCAGGTCCCTTTCCCCTCTGCTGCTTTCCAACAGGTCAGTCCCCAACCTGTACTTGTACCTGGGGTTGTTCTTTCCCAGATGCAAGCCTCTACAGTTGCCTTTGTTGTATTTTATTAAATTTCTCCCCACCCAACTCTCCAGCCTGTCCAGGTCTCCCTGGATGGCAGCACAGCCTGCTGGTGTGTCAGCCACTCCTCCCAGTTTTGTGTCATCAGCAAACTTGCTGACTGTGCACTCTGTGCCCTCATCCAGGTCATTGATGAATATATTGAATAGTACTGGTCCCAGTACTGACCCCTGAGGGACTCGACTAGATACAGGCCTCCAACTACACTCTGTCCCATTGACCACAACTCTCTGCCTTCTATCCTTCAACCAGTTCACAATCCACCTCACTATGCAATCATGCAGACCACGCTTCCGCAGTTTAGCTGCAAGGATGCTGTGGGGGACAGTGCCAATGCTTTACCAAAATCAAGATAAACCGCATCCACTGCGCTATCATCATCTATCCACCTGGTTATGTCCTCATAGAAGGCTATCAGGCTGGTCAAACATGAGTTCCCCCTAGTAAAACCATGTTGACTGCTCCTAATGACTCTTATCCTTGATATGCTTAGAGACAGCGCTGAGGATGAGTTGTTCCATCACCTTTCCAGGGATGGAGGTGAGGCTGCCTAACATTCTGTGATTCTGCTATCTCTTAGTTGTTTAAAAGCAAAGAAGAAAACTAACTTTGGGGTCATGATTTATATGATTCCCTGTCCCTGTACACAGTTTTCTTCATCTATGAAAAACAACATAGTTTCAACAAGGGTAGAGCAAACCTGTACTGTACTTGTAGTTTTATTTTAACTAAGCTAAACTTGTGCCACTGAAAAGAACAAACCAGCCTGGAAGGAGAGCAGCTGGGTCTTATTCCAGAAAATGTGGTATCTTAAAATGCACTTACTGTATAACATCAGTTACAATGATAAGCATGGTCAGTGAAAGACAACTTAGATTATGAATGCTGACAGGTAAATGTGTGTATAATGTCAAAAACTGAACTTCTGAACTCCCAAGCATAAACCAGCTTGTTAACTACAACCAGAATGGATTGGTTGTATGTTTTGATAACACCTGGCCTAAACAAAAACGGAATGTGCTGAGTTCTCCACTCAGTAAAAGACATATGTCAGAGCCACCAACTAGGAGGCCAGTCATACAATGTGCTCCTGCCTACAGCCTATTTAGATGGAAAGAAACAAGCCTAAGGGAGCTACAAGAGATGAAGGTCTGGGGATGCCCCGGGACCTTGTCCAGTGACACCTAAGACTGGTACCCATAAACTGTCATGACTTTCTGCCTGACATTCCTGGGCCAGTGGCGATCTTCTCTGTGGGAAGACGAGACCTAGTCCATGTGACTTTGGAGGGTGACCAAGTACATCAGTGTGTGAAAAAGTCAAGTAAGGTCAAAACTCTAATCTCAGTAAAACAGATGAAACACCAGTGTGCAAGTGCACTACAAGCTGTCATTTACTCGGTCTCACCCATGACAGTAAGATAAAGCTATGGCAGCACCCACATGAAATTCTCCTATGATCAGACAGCAACTGTGTGTGATTTTTTACTTCCTCACAATTCTATACCTTTTTAAAGTACTTCTAGAGACTGCAGTCATTGTGCAGATCAGCAAGTACAGTAACGATGCTGTTAGTGTGCCACTTGCATGTGTGCTTTTGTAGCTGTAGCTTCATGTCACTGAAATCCCATCTCTTTGTAAAACCAGTGGGGAGAGGAGCCAATCCTCTTACTCCTTGCTTAACAGATTTTACTCACAATATCTTAAGAAAATATCTTCATAACCAGCCCTAAGGCAGCCTCACACTATAACCAGCAACGTGTGCCTAAATGTAGCAAAACGTTATTGCTTTCACTGACCAGGACAAAATCTGCAGGATGCCACAGAACTGTAAATGATACTGGGACTCAGCAGAAATAAAACCAAAGTAAGTCCCTGTCTAATTAGCCTAATAAATAGGGCTAAACTACAGCAGTTGCTCCATCACTCAGTGACCCCTCTCCAGTCAAGAAGAGGGATTGGGAAAAGAAGACCCACAAGTTGAAATGAAAATGGATTTAGTGACAGCCAAACTAACACCTAGTGCCAGTAAAAAGTATATAAAGTTATACTCAGCTCAGCAAATGTACAGCAGTCAAAATAAACAGGAAAGCAGTCCTTATGAGCAGGATGGTAAGCAAGTCCCTCGAGGGATGGGAAGATGCAGGAGAATAAAGAGAAGGAACAGAAGCAGGAGGAACCTCTTGTCCTCATCAACCTTCCCCCTTTATATTGAGCATGACGTTTATGGTCTGGGATACACCTCTATCCAGCTCAGGTCACCTGCCCTGACTGATTCCAAACTGCTAACGGCCTGCGAACCATAGCTGGTCGAGGATTCTGTTCCAGTGGAACCAGGACATTCCCTATGATACACAGCACAGTAAAAGTTCCAAGACACATGCCTCATCCTAGGATACTCTTCATGTCAGTATATAGGATGCAGGTCTCCATTAATGCTAGTGAGCAGAGTTCTGCTGAAGTCAGCAGAGAGCTGGTTCAATAGTATTTAAATTATACTGGAAACTGCAAGTTACCAGTTCATAACTACAGCTTCTTAGAAAAGTATTTGTTCACACTTAGCAAATATAGTATTATTAATGTTGTAAATCCTAAAAGTATAGCAAGCATTTAAAATCAAACTGAAATCTCAAATTATATGGACTGCATCAGAATCTTAAACAGAGCCTAAAAATAGACTGTCTCAGATTAGCACATACTGTTTTACATTGACTTTCTTTTTAAAAAATAAATATTTCACTATTAATCCAAAACCAATTACACTGTGTGGTAGATATTTTTTCTCGCTGAAGGTGGAGAAATAAAAACGAAATAACAAAATTAAATACTACTATCCCCCAGAAATGTATGCCAACCTTGGAAATGAAACTGAAATGCTGGATTTTAATCCCACAGTAACTTCTTTTGACTGACAGTCTCTCTTTTCTATTTTAATGTTGCTCACAATGATATACAAGCATTAAGAATATAAAAGAATGGATGCTCAACATAGAGACTTCAGTTTCCTAAAAGTGCAAAAGACTAAGCTCTGATTAAAACAAACTTTGCTTGAGAAACTGGCCAAAATGACAAAAAACAAGACTGCATGTTCCAGTGCCATTTATAAACACAGAGTGCTTTGTTCTCTCTTCCTCAGAAGCAGTCCAGAATCTCTAACATAAACTGATCATTTCATGGCAATATTTCAGTCATGTAAGTTCTGGAGTTAAGTCTTCAGATTTAATGAGAGCAGAAAATAGTACAGAAAGATTCTGCTGAGCACCTTGTTCCTGAGCACCTGGCAATGTGTTCAGAATACAGTGTGTATCCAAAAAGGTAATAAAGGAAAGGAATGTGTTTATTCTTTCTGGGATGAAGTCCTGTTGGATGTAACAATGCTACATAATGTCACCATGTACCTGTTTGGCACTGAAGAACTTTACAACATTCATGTTTAAACACTGCCATCATGAATGATACTTCTGGTTCCCTCTGCTCAGTTTCTTCACTATCCACAACAGCAAGTACACAGTCTTTTACTGGAAAATCCCATACACTGCTTGCATTACCGTGGATTAAGTGATATAAATGGTGGTATGTAATAAAGATCTAGTTAGAAGAATATAATCAATCACTCATCTGTAAAAGGGTTAGCCTTTCAGAACCTTAGCCTATAAATTTCCATTTGGATGGGTGAAGCAATGTTGGGTTTAGCTACCTTAACAGTTGTGAAGTAGACTTCTCCACAGTGTTGATAAGCCACAAGGGTCTGTTCTTCTTGGTTCCGGGCTAGCCGGACAAACATCATCCAGTTTCCACAGTCTTCATTGGGAGTGTCCAGAAAGTACTTCCCTCCATCTTTCAATACCTGAAACAAAAGGGGAGGACAGGAGAAGGAACATGATAAAACCAAGTCCTGTATAAAGGCACATTAGTTTTCTTTAACTTGGAATCATGGCTATCAATTATTTACCCTGTCTGTGTCATATGTCCTTTGAAATCTTGGTTGTTTTGAAATAGATCACTCTCAAAGAACTGCAAGTGCAAAAGAAAGTGAATAATACCTGCCGAGGCACCCAGCTACTAAAATAACTGTAGGCCTTTGTATGTATTTCCAGTTTATATTTCATCATTTTTGTGTTATATAAAGATAATATTATAAGAACTAAGTGCAGGCAGGGAGAAAGATAAGCTTTATGCCTTAATGTACTTCCTGAGTACTTGATAATCTCAAACTTTAGTGCTGTATTAATGCTACATTTTGCATGGAACAATTGTATAACTTGTGTAATAAGTCCAGAGAGGTAACATACAATATAATGGCATTTTAACAGTCTTCTCTTTTTCCCCTTAACAATGCAAAAGTAAATACAAATGAACAATTGTGCCAGGAAGATCTCTTTCTTTTTGCTTTAATACTTTCTTCCTAGAGTCCTCTCCAAGAGAACGCCTCTGCAAAGCGAAATGTTCTCGACCTCATACAAGACAGTTGCTTTTCTGCAATATGCTCTCGAATGTGGACAGCTGAAGCTGCACAACAGATGTCAGCACAGCATGTATCTGTTCTACTAACCACGTAAGTGAGCAATTAATTGCAAAGAAAAGTTGCACTTCCACTGCTTCTGGGAACTACTTTTTCTAACTTTGTCGTGTTTCTGATGAAAACACCTGCCTGTTGGGACAAATCTGGTCTCACACTCAGAATGCTGCTAGGAAGAGGCCAAGGCAGCTACTGCTGTCATGGAGGAAACCTGGGACTCTAGTCTCCTCTTCTGAAGAAATAGTCCATTCATCAGCCGAAGCTGTGCTTATCACTGTATACTTTTAAGCAAATGGGGCTGACTGATAGAGGATGGGGTGTGGTTTACAATGGTTTGGTGAAGAGGAAGGAACTGGGCACTTAGCTCATCCATCCTTGCAAGCTTGTTAGAGAAGTACCTTTTCTGCATTTGTAAGAATTTAAGTGTCTCATAAAAAGACAGAAGAAATTTAGCTGTGGAGAAGACCAAATCCTCTCTTGTATCAACATATCATGAAAATCCCACAGAAGGCCAGTGGGTTTTGTTTTGTTGGGTTTTTTTTTGTTGTTGTTGTTTTGTTTGTTTGTTTGTTTTGTTTTGTTTCATTTCAGTTTTGTTTGTTTGTGGTTTGGTTTTTTTGTTGTTGTTTTAGTTTGTTGGGGGTTTTGTTGTTGTTGTTGTTTGTTGTTGTTATTTGTTTTTTCCTGGCAGACCATTCATGTGACTTCTATGAGCAAATGAAGTTTAGAGCAATTACTGAAACTATTACTTTTGCTCTCAAATGAAATTACTGAAGTATTTGTATCTGTGCTTTTGTCCACAAGCAGTGTTTCCTCCACAGACAGTGTTTTCCAGTCCCAAGCTTCTGGATAAAACTGAAATGAGAATGTAAAGCATGTCACAGAACAGCTGCTGCTGGTCCCTCTCTCCTTGGGGGTGAGAGGGTCTGATATGAAATACAGACTCTGAAAGAACCATGACTTGTCAGGAAGTCCTGACGGAGGCTGTGGCTTGACCATGGACTTGCTGTATGACAGAGATGTGCCCAGGTGTGACTCTGCACAGCTAAATGCAAAGGCTGGGGAGTAAAGCACTATGATCAACTATCACTCCCAAGGAATTCCTGTGGGAAAGGATGTGCATGTAGACATGTCTAAATCCTGAGAGACCACTATTTGTGCTGGATAAAGTACAAACAATAGCACCACATTCCAGATGAGATGACTGGTACCTGCGCATGCAGCAAGGGCTGGTACCAGCCCTAAATAACAATCTTGACTAAATGCACTGAGTTAGTGCACTGTGTGTCAAAGTTTATATATAATCACATCATTAAGAAGTGTTTCCCCATCCCTGCACTGCTCTTCCCTACTAAGCAGATGCCTGAGTGCATCTTTCTGCCACTACTGCTAACTCTGCACAAACTTAACCCTCACGGTGGCATGGCGTTAAGCACAAATCTCTTGTTTTATCTGGGAAGACAGGACTATTCTTGGATACTTTTAGTAGCCATGCTCTGTGAAAAGAGCTGTTAGACTGATAACTAAATCACCCTGGAAGTAGTAAAACTAGAAAGGAGACCAAATGTCTAGAAAACGCAGTATACAGGAACATTTCCAACCATCAGGTTACTCTGTGCTGTCTAATGTGATTTACATTCATACATAGGATCAGAAGCACAATTAACTAGATCAGATGGAAAACTGACTGGTTAAAATAACATAAATACATATGAACTGTTAAAGACACATATGCACTTCATAGTAAGTCACTGGATTTTTACCTGCAGGACTAGCCTGCTCTCATCATAGCGGGTCAGTTTTGTAGACAGTTGACCAACATAAGGACCAAACTGTGTCCTCTTCTGTATTACTTTCTTTGCAAATACTCCAAGGACTGTGAAGAAAGAGACCGGTCCAATGTTAATATAGATATCACAAACTATTTATTTTATATTTACCATTGTGAAAATGGAGATAAACACAGTAACGCAGAACACACAATTCTTCTTCCAGGTAAATAACTCTTAACTGAAAGAACCTAAAAAGGATGTGAATATGTACAAAGATTTAAAAACGGGTAAATGGGTAAGAACTGGAATACAATAGTGCCTAGAATCCGTAACAGGATATTAAACTGAGTATGCAACACAAATGTGTTGATCTCTTCAATCTACAAGCTGATGTTATCACAGTGTTCTGCTTGCTGGCATAATTTATGAGGTTGTTCTCTCCTAATGTGAGTGGAGAGGATCTATAAAAACTCAACATTAGCTGTCTTAATCATTCCAGTTATTCCACTGCCTAATACCAATGGTGCAACACAACAGGCATCTTGTCATTCTCTTTCTGGAATGCAACCTAGGCAGGACTAATTTTAGACAGGTAGTTGTAGAAAATTTGCACACCAAGGATGTTGTTTCTTTGTTCAAGTTTGGGCATTCAAAGTGCCCTGCCCTCAGAAGGTAACAACAGTCTTTCTGTAACGTGAACTGTAGATGCTGCAGTAGGTAAATTAACCCCCAGTGTTGAGCTTGCAGGGGGTTGGATGAGGGATGTTATTTACCATTTTTTTTCTGACCTCCTGTTGAATACTCTTTCCTGTTTTGAATGCTTGGGAAAAAGAAAAAAAAAAGTAATCGTGCATGGCTGTTACTATTAGATACAAATTCAACATTCATTACACTTGTATTGAATGAACAGAGCTAAACGACTGCTCACAGCTAAATGTCACACCAGCTCTGGCTAATATCCTGCCATCAGTTTATGCATCGAAGGTACTAGGAATCAGTCACAAAACCCAGTAGCTGAATGTGAGCTTTAACTGCGCTCAGCTAAGACTAAAGTAGTCTTCATACTGTTAATACCCAATGATTACGCCTTGAGTTATTCATGGAAACAAGCCAGTGTTAGTACTTTTGCCTCCTCTTTCTCAAACGTGGGAAAAAGAGCTAAAATACTTACTCTGCTGGTTTCCAGCTCGCAGCTCCAACACTCGCAAAGTGAGGTAATGAGGTAGGGTGAGACGGGCTCGGCTAGGAATAACCCTATCTTTAGCCCTGATGAGTGGTCCGTGGAGCTTGCATTCTCCTACGAGGCTTTTACCGCAATCCTCGCACCCTACAAATCCAGAAAAGGGAACCTGTTACTAAAAATGACATACTGCTCTCCAATTTAGTCTCTTCTAATTTTGTCACCTTGAGAACACATCTTGAATTGCCGATGCTTTTCTTCACACCACTGTTCTACATTAGGTAGCAAAAAGCTTATCTGCAAGCTAAAACTGAACTGGAAGGTTTGAAATAACACCTCCAGTTTGTGAATTCTCCCTTGTGCGAACTAGCAGGTTCCGGCCTCCAAGGATTTATACAGATGTTCATCTGGAGGTGTCACAAACTGTGCTTTTGAAGACTAGGATAGCAGCAAAACTGGAGCTCACAGCGTATGCACCTATAAATCAAGGTGCACATATTTATATAGAAATCAGGAGGGCAAAATTGCTAGAAATAACTGAGGTAATTTGCAGATATCCAAAGAGTCCAAGAAAGATCACTGTGACTTTGTAAGCATGCACAGACCACTCTCAGTAGAAGATGAGACTCTTGTTGTACCATGAAAAATGAGTAAGATGGGTCTCCGAGTCACAACTCAACTGACAATCGCCCAATGGCAGCCTTCCCGTAGACTGTGCTACTTGTAGAAGTAAGCAAAAGGGGTACATTGCATCTCCCAGTCACCGTTTCACAATAATGACTTCTGCAGGCTGAACACACGAACCATCCAGAGAAATCATTAATAAGAAATACATGGCTGCAAACTGATTTTTCCCCAGCACAGTGAGATATTTTTGGTTCAGTGTAGATCAAACTAGTTGCCAGGGAAACTCATATGGAGCAGCAACACAACTGAGCAATGAGACTCTCCACCAGAAGGTCATCCCTGCACTGGTGTCACACAGGGCAATGGGAAAAAGGGGACTTCTTGAACAAAACCTTTTTATAGACAGTATAAAACAAATCAGTGAGCTGACAACGCTTTATGACTGAGTTAAAAGGAAAAGCTGATATTGGTCATCCATGACTATATCGTTTTGTTTTACTTCTGAAAACTCTGCAGGGCAAGTCTATTCAGTAAGCAACAATAAGGAGCAGAGGAGGGGAGACAGAACAGCCAAGGGAGTCCAAGGGATGCTGTAGCAGAGACTGGGGCAGGACAGAGGGGCTGCAGCCAAAGAGAGCAAAGAGAAGCGTAAGGGCTCAGAAGATACTGCCTGGAGAGACACTGGAGATGGTCTTTGAGAAAGGACAGTAGTGCCATAAATGCCATATTCAAGGTAGCTCAAAAAGGTTTCAGTTTGTAAACACAAGCAGGCACTTCACTAAATTACACACCTTGAGAGTTTAGTCCAAATAACCCTGAAACGTTCCCACTGAGTTCTTTGTACTCTCCATCAGCTCTAAATGATGAGGTAGAGCTGCATGTTGGTCAGGCTGCAGGCACTGCAGTAGTCTGTACTTTTCAGTTAATTTGGAGATGTTCCAATTGTTTTTCTTTTACCATGGGGCCCAGATTGCACACGTGCACTATGAATAGCTGAAATACCTGATTTTTTTTCCAGTGCTACAGATAAAGAATATGCCACAATACAGCTATCACTTAAAATGCGCACACACACACACAGAGAAGTAACGGCAAGGTAGATTTTTCTTGTTACGCACTGGTTTATGTACCGGAAAGCCTCTTACAGCTAGGCTGCAAGAAAAAAATATTCTCCTGCTATTTAACTTAACTGGTTTTGAAATAAACTCCCAATGATCTATGTCTTCCGGAGGCAACAAAATTATGAGGGCTTCTTGAGCTTACCTAGAATAATAGTGACTTTGTCTCAAGTCAAATAGCTCCTGCATGGAGAGTCATTGTATGCAAACTGCAGAAAAACATTACCAAAAGCAAAATGGAGACAAAGAACCGCTGTTAGAGGGAGGATGTATCTAATCGTAAAGTACACGACCTTATCAATCCATGCCATGCCTCTGTGATTCATCACTATTGAGCTCCTAAGCAAACCTTCCAGCTGCCCTGGGGCAGTGCCCACCACTCCAACTGGGCAGTGCTCCAAGGTGGGCACTCTCGGGAAGGCTGGAAAAGGGAAGCAGGGAAAAAGGGTCTCCCTTGAATTGGCCTCCAAATTTGGCGCTAGCTCCCCATTAGCTGACACCCTTTGGTCCTCTGCATCCAAGTCGTAAGGTCTGAAACGATTCACTCAGTGTGGGTGCTGGTGAGGTGCTCCTCCCAAATCAGGGACCGCCTTGCATCCAAACAGCATGCCACCAGGCTCAGTGGCCCCAGAGCCATTTCCCCAGGTGGCACTCCCAGCTGGCACTGAATGAAATTAGCTGCAGAACTGGAAAAGGTTTTTTTAAGCGCTTTGCTAGTACAGCTTGGAATGCTGGCATCGCTGCACAGTACCTTGAAGTATCCAGAGCTGCCCAAGGCTTGTTCTAGGATTGTCTGTGTTTCATTACATGGGATATGAAGATAACTAGATGACTTAGTTATTTAACAGGCATGCTGGAACTGCATTCACTACTCAGTATTTCTGACCTCACATCAGCACATTAGTACCCCAACGCTGACTTTATTGTACTCTAGAGATTGCCAGGTGTACCAGAACACAGGATTGGACCACCATAAATTTAATAACTTCAGGGACCCCCCTGGGGAACAGGGGTCTTTGTAATTTCTTCCCCTCAAACTAGCAGTGCAAAACTGTCAAGTTCATATTCTTCCTTAGAAATAATTACAGACCTGAGTTATGACCCTTTGTATTTCAACATTAAATTACAGATGCTGTTCTGGAAGGAATGTATGCATTACCACAGCTGCAGCATGGCACTGGTTTGCAAAGCTCATACAGACTTTTATGCCTCCTTTTCACCTGTCTGCTGAAGTAAAATGTCATTTTTTTCAACAACAGCCTCAGAACAGTCTATCCTGTTCTGAAATACGGAGCATCCAGCTATGGAAACAACACACACTTTGTCATATTAGCACTAGGGATTAAATACACTTGGTTAGAAAAATCACCTTCTGTAGAGACTTATTCTGCTTTTTTGTTAGGCATCACTTGATGCTTTTATATTTTCTCTGTTTCCTTAAGCTGTATTTACACAAACAAAATTAATAGATACAGTGACATGTTAACAGGAATACTTGATAATGTTAAAGCAAACAAGAAAAAGCAAAACTGTTTCCATTCCTCTGCTTTGCTGTGATTTAGATGAATAGGCAACAAAAAAGAAACAAATGAGATCCACAAGAGTTACAAGTTATTAAAAAAAAATAATGACATTTACTGTATCTTCAGAGCAGTGGTGCTATATTGTCCTCTACAGGGTATTTCTTCACTCTTTAAGTCTTTACAACAATTTTGAAAAAGTTCCAAATAAAGCCTTTATTAGCTACCTGTAGATAAAACTACACAAGCCAATAGATCCTGTAGCTGGTAAGACTTTTATTTTGCTGAACTCCACAGCAGCAGTGGGGAAGCAGGCGTACACAAGAGCCCATCAGGCATATACAAGAGCCCAGCACAGGTGCAGGTACAGATTCTGACCAGGTTGTGGCTGTGCAGCCACCACCTCATCACACGGACAAGGTGCTCATGCCCTGCGAACCAATGCTGGATGGGCCAAGAGAAGGGCACATCTCCTCTAGGCCCCAGCCTGGTACCCTTGCTCCTGAACAAATCTGCTCCCGATTCTGCCCAGTCACCAGGAGGCACAGTCAGCAGCCATGGCTCATCCCTGCTCTTTGGGTCACCAGTAAAATAACACGTGCTGCCTGCGAGATGCACTCCCATCACACGGGCTGACCAAAACACTGACAGCGATGTTCCCAGCAAGGAGAATGGACTGTGAGTGTGGCTCACCTGTAGCGTCCTCCCTGCTTTCCCTCAGTCCAGCTCTAGATGACAGCTCTCCTCTGCTGTAGACTACAGCTTGGCAGCCTCAGTGGCCAGCTTGCTTCGTCCTCCAGACAGCTCTGGGACCAGCCACACTGCACAGGGACGAGGTCCCGCAGCCAGCAGTAGCCAAGCTGGCATGGCAGCTCAGGCAAGCTGGACTCGAGCAGTTAACAAACTCAGGTTTCCAAAACAGCAGCACCCTGGGAGCGCACCGTGCCACCCCCACAGGCACAGGCCCAAGCCCGGCCTCAGGGAGAGCTCATTAGTGTGGGCAAGGAGCCACAGGCTGCGGTTACAGAAAGTCCGGCAGCAGAGATAACGGGAGCTATACATAGCCATACTAGGAACTGCAATCACTGTCATGATAGCTCCAACATACCACCAGCTCTTTAACCAATCACAGGCAGAACGCCACTTTTTAAAACCAGTTTGCTAAACCCTCGATGCCTATCAGGCAGTCCTTCCTGTGTCTTCTCCAACTTCTACTTTCAAGTGAGACTTTACTGTGCCTGAACACTTCAGTGAGCCACAAGATGCCTGCTGTATGATTTACGTGCCCTGTGAAGGCAGAGGTAAATCATTCCTCTTCAAATGTCCACTTAAGCAAAGACACCCTGGGAAAAACTCATGGGCTGAGCAGCGCTCAACACTTGCTGTGCTGCTTTGCAGCATTAGAATTAGCTCCTGTGCGCAGAGGGAACAAAGATCAGTGTACACAGCAGTCCAAATCCTAACCTAATTACAATCATAAGATTTGCATAGCGAACAGTAATTTATCCCAGAGTAAAATGGTACTGCTCCATTAGCCTTGTCCAGCTTTCACCTAGAGCAACGCTGCAAAAAACACCTTGTGGACATTTTTTGTCCACAAGATTCACTGCATGTGCAGTGTGCTGGTTCTTCTAATGCGACAGTACGTGAGGTTTTCCTGACCTGTGGTTTGTTCTGCAGCAGTCCTTGCTGGAAAAGCTTGAAAACCTTGTTCTACAATGTAATTTATTTGGCAAAAAAACCCACAGTAATCAATTAGCAAACAGTTAATCCCAAGTTATTTTCCCATTATTGTGGGCCACTGCCACACACTTCCTCTGTAAAAAACATTTAAGAAAGAGGCCTTACATGTCCCAAGCTTGATGTGCAAAGTGCATTTACAAAGAAGCTGAAGCTCTTAACTGATTACTAATTAATCCTATTTATATTATAGCAAAATATTATTTGCTATAATTTACCAGAATTCAAAATAATTTCATTCAAATACCATTCACTTCTGGTATTTTTGTCATCTAACTGATAATCTAACTGACATCCTCACTTTTTAAATGTCATAACTGATCCCTGGTCCAACACAAAACTAAGTAAGCATTTCTTCAGTGTCTCTTTTTCATGTCTCCTCTATGTCATACAACAAAGACTTTTATTAGCAGAGTTACAACTGCTCAGCTCTGCACAGAAAAAAAAAGAAAAAAAGAAAAATCAGGAAAACACACTCGGGGCTGACAGCAATTTTAACTTCTCACCTGAGCAAATACTGAAAACCTTCACATTAATGCACCACTCAGCGTATTATCTGTGAAGCAGGTATTGTATTTTCCATAACCCTGCACCCAAAATAACACCCTCCAAAAAAAGAAAGGGGAACTGGGGAGAGGAAAAGGAGATTTACTCTTAAATGAGTAAAGAAAGAAACTGAGAAAGAAACTTGAGAAAGAAACTGTCAGTAGATTTCAAGCAGTGAGTTCCCAAGTCTTTGACACATGGAAACCCTGAAACCTCACAGTCTCTACCTGGTGGCAGCAGCACAGACACTGTGGGACATGCTGCTAGGGCCTACCAAGTCCTTGTGCTGCCAACTTCTATCCCTGGTCTTGCAGGCAAATAATGGACCACAGCCCCTGAGGTGCAGATGCAGGGGGAGGACGAGTTCTGGTCCTATGCAGGGGTGAGCAGCACCCTGTGAGTAAACGCCTGTGCCTCTTTTGGGGCCCCTTCTCTCTGGGGAGGAGAATGGTTTGCAAACATCCCAGCAATCATTTTTAACATTGAACATATTCATAGGAACATGACCTCACTCTACTAAAATGTTAAACTTAAAAAATGAGTTACTATATTTGGAGACAGAGAGAAATAAAACAGCAAACATGACTCACTGCCACCCCACACGTTCAGTCAGACCGCCAAGTCAAGCCAATTCCCTAAAACTGGGTCCCAGCACTGCAGGTGAGCCCAGCCCTTGAGCATCCTGACCCAGACACTGATCTGCAGTGACACTTTCCCTCACCTCACTTCCATCCTCCCCGTGCCCCTGCCTTTGGTCCCAAGAGGAAACAAGATTCGGAGGGATGGTTCGTCCTTGGGTCTCCAGCAGCAGATCATCCATCACAGCACCCGCTCCTGCCTCGCAGTGGTACAATCCTGTCCAGCACAGCCGTTCTTATGGAATGATGCCTCTAGAAGGGAGGCTCTTATCTGACTGTAAAGAAATCTTCTGATGCAAAGCATGCATGCATTTTCCTGAAAGACTCACAAGTGCCAGTATGTAAACTCTTCATAACTCCAAACTATTTGTTATAAAAACATATAAAAGATAACAACAACTATGAATTCATTACCAGTTCCTAACAGGGAGCAATCATAATGACAGCGAAGCATATCTGGGAACAGTAAGCTTTTCGCCTGGTGACCATGAAGTACAACAGGCATAGCCAGAAGAAATTTAACCAGCTTCCCATAAAAAGTCATCCTCCCACCAATCCCAATGAAACTTTCTACAGTGCTCCTTCCATCTAGCAAATCTTGGAAATAAAACAGTTTGAGAAGCCTCAGGGAACAATGTGACTGCACAAAGCAGCTTCAGCAGTTCCCGCAAAGCCCGTGCAGCAGAAGGATACCTGTGCTCTGCTCTATCTTACAAACTGTACAGCTAGGAGGAAAAAAAAAAAGTTAGCTTCACTGTTTGAACACCTGAAAGGGCAGTAACTTATACATCTTTCCTGCAAACTTAAAGGAAAAAAAGCAAACAACAAACAACAATCCAAACAGAAGGGAAAATATGTAGGCATGTCTATCAAATTTAACTTCACTCTGCAGTCTGAGCAACTGGTTTATCAAAGTTCTTGGTAGGTTCATTCATCTAAAAGTGACTTGAGATCAAAGCCTTGATTGACTGATTGAAAGCTAATTAAAAAAAAATATTTTACTGGTTATTCTTGGGACTAAAATGTATGTGTCACATTTCTGGTACACCACATGGGGTTTAGTTGCTATCAGAACCCATATACATAATGAGCAGAGTTCAAGTGAAGTCACCTCCCATAGTTGACATGATATAGCTTCTAATCAGGGCAAACAAAGAGACTTCTCTCATTTCTGAAAGCTGAGCACATTTCAAACAATCAAATTGAAAAATGCAGTTGCGTTTTTCAGGGTTCTTTTTCCTTCTCTCCATCTCCCTCCACTGGCTTGGCATGAAGTCATAAAATTAGATCCAGAAGCAGGGAAGGAGGTTAACAACAAATTCACAGAAACATCTGCTATTTTTATGAGGAACAGCTTCAGTCAGCATAGTTTGGCCCTACAAAATGCCCAGCAGAAGTTCCCTGAGACAAGCCTTCCTGTTGCACTCTGCTCATCACCCCCAGCAGACAGCAGTGACTGGTCCTGGTACAAGGCTGTGGCTCCTTGGCTGAGACACCTTCCACCTTTTCGCTTTAGGTATTCACTAGCACTGTTCAAACTGCACTGCTTCCATACTGCAGACAGCAAACCCAAAGTCCCCCTGTCTGCAGAAATACAGCCATCCATCAAGAGAGGCATATTCAAACTGCTCACAAGCACCCTGTGGCTCCAGGGCCACATGTTGGACCCCCTAATATACAATTCCCACAGCACAAGTTTTATTTCCCACAACAAAAGTGGCTTTAATTGGTCTCAGGCACTTTTCTTTGGGGGAGATTTTTTGCAGGTCGGTTGATGTATTTTAGCATCAGACCTTTTAGTGGATTATGTTTATGCTGCTGTTGCAATTTAACACAGACACCAGAAACCTCTCTTTCTTCTAGCAGAAAAAATCTCAAGTGCGTATGTCTTCCTAAATGTATGTATGTATAAACACACGTGCATGCAGCCACATACACATTATCAAGTGCATTAATAAAGTTGACAATTTTATTCACGGTAAGTCAACACCACAGTTTCAATTCTGATAAATGAAGTGCAGCAAAACTGATTAATGCTTAGCATTAGTTTAATATTTCCAACCCTTGCAACATTGTCTTTAAAGGGAACCTTAGATTGGGTCTCTCTCCCTGCACTGAACTTGGTAGTTACTGGCCACCAAGTCCAGCTGTCATGTGGTGGAGACTGGTGAAGGGCTTGGTGACAAAAAACACCTCTCCTTAGGAAACCAGCCCAAATTGATTCTTGCTCCTCCACTTGTGACACACCTTCCAGTGTGGACTTGTGGGAATTTTCCCAGCAAAGATGCTAGTAGCTGGGATATATTTCCAGCTGCTTACCGGTAGAAAGAACCAGGCAGGCAGACATGCTTTGGAGAAGGAAGCATTGAGTTTACTGTAGGACATGATGAGGAAGCCTGGCATGACGGAGCAAAGAGATGCTGTACTCATTCTGTAGGTGGAGAACTTAAGATCTTCAGAGGCAGTTATAACTAAATAAAGCAAGCTACAACTACTGGGAATAAAAGTGCAGTGTAAAAATCAGGGGATCCACTTCTGCAGGTAGAAGAACGCACACTTGGCTCTGCTGATGTGTGAGTAGTCACACTGTGGAATAAGGAAGTCCATGTGGAGAAGTGAATACACGGACACTTAGGACTGGTGGGAGCTGAGACCTTGGCAGGGCCAATCCTGAAAGAACACTCCAAATCATATAACACTCAGTGGAGAGTAAGTCTAAATAAAACTGGAAAATCAGTTAACTTTCTCAGTGAACAATCCAACCCCCCTACTTGTATTCCAGTTGACCCAAGAGAACCAAAAAAAAGGGTCTGTTTGGCTGTCGGTTGTGGTGCGGTTTTTTGGGTTTTTTGTTTGTTTGTTTGCTTGGTTTTGGGTTTGTTTTTTTGTTTGTTTGTTTGTTTGGGTTTTTGTGGAGTTTTTGGTGGTTTTTTTTGTTTGGTTTTTTGTTTGTTTGTTTGAGTTTTTTGGTTTGGTTTGGTTTTTTTAATACTAATGAAACCAAAAGCACATATTTAAAATACTGAAGTGTAGGGGTCATCTTCTAAAAGCACTGGGTTTTGTAACTGAAGGGTCATTAACAGCTTAGCAGAACAGCTTTTGTTCTTACTATGCATCACCTTCATAGCAGAGGACACAGCCAACAACTTCTGTTATTACTTGCCTAATTTCCAACACAAAAAGGATGCTTGATTCCCAGCTTCTCTGCAAACAACACGGGTAGGAGACTCATCCTTTATGATTCTTTTAAATTATTTTCCTCTTTTATGGCATTATGCAGCTTCTTTAAAAAAACCAACATAGAAATTAGGAAGCTGTGCTGCTGAACAGACACAAAAATGTACTGTGAAGAAAAAAACCACATTCATACACTCAAGTGTCATATCCGTCTTTCCATTTACTTGTTCTCTTTTTTCCTGAGACCTAACAATCTTTTTTTTCTACTCTGAAGACTGAATGGGAACCATAACATAATTATCTAACGTCTTAACTGATATAGCACTAAAGAAATTATGTCCACCTGAATGTCTTTAACAGACTGATCAAGAAAGGGGAATAAAATTGTTAGCAACAGATTAGGCAGCAGTATAGTACATTTCCCTTACAATAACTATTCTCTTTAGGCATAAGGACAGCCCTGAGTCTAGCTGTCTAAACCAGGGAATTACAAAGTACATGATTACAGAGCATTATTTGAGAATTACATCCAAGAGTTGCAAAAATTTGTGGATTTAGAAAAAATTGCAGGTTTTTTTCTGTAGATGAAGGACTCTAAATTCACATTATAATGTATCTCCAAAAATCCCTATTTATTCTCCTGTTGACAGTCATCTCAGTTTGAGATTAAATAAAATCCAAACACTTTTTCTACATTTCTGATTAATCTGTAGTTTCTTTTAAACTATTTCCAAAAGTCACAAGAATAAAAATAACAGTGACAGTAGTTTCTGTTACTAGAATCTAAGAAGCAACGTTGCAAAGAATTTCTTCCCATTTTTATACTTCCCTAGCTCAAAGAACAAGATCTACAGATGGTAAAGTCATCACCTTGGGGGTAATGCACTATTCCTCAGACATGTATTTGTGTAATCCTGGTAATTTAACATGCATATTTACTTAGATTTGTGTATGATCACACATCCCAATTTGTATTTGGTGTATCTTACTCTGTTGGTTGAAAATCAATTATTTTATACTCCTTTCACTTCAACATTGCCAATAGATTGCAACAATACTCATATTTTTATAAAGATCTCCAGTGTTAGAAGAGGCAAAGGGACAACTGTCTTGCCAAAACATCCCGATGTACTTTCCTACACGTGTCTGGCTAAGCACCTTCCAGTCCAGTAAGTTAAACGTAACACACTCAGCCTTGCCTTACTGCCCGAGTAACAGAGACAAATACCACCTTCCATGTCACAAATGAATCATCTATTTTCTTCTCCATTATACTAACTTCAAAAACTCTGATCAACTGAGCTTTCCCCAACCATAATTCTTTTGTATTTACACCATTACAACCACCCAGAAACCCTCACCAGTCTACATTTTCTTAACACATCTAGATTACAGCATTAAAATGACCTAACAAATATAACTCCTTTCAAACTCAAATGTTAACTTTAAATTAGCTTTAGCTTTAAATTTTAGCAGCTTCCAATGCCTATCATGTATAAATATACTTAAGGGAGGTCATAAAACACTCTTGACACATTTGGATAAGAATAATGACAACAGAGCCCACAAACATCAATACCAGACTGCTTGAGCTCAGTGTTTTTACATCTTTATCAAAATCACAAATGCATTTGCTTTTTTTTTGCTTTTCCCTCTGAAGATCTTGGAAACTTAAAGGCAGAAGCAACAAGCAAAAATGTCGATGCTCTACAGTCAAGCAATGTATTTTCATTTTCAGGATCACAAAGTATTCTAAAGAGAGCACATTTGCATATGGAACCTCAATGCTTCCAGGAAAAAAAAAGAAAGATAAGTTATCTCCTGCACAGAGCAAATGAGACAAAACTAGGAAGTTTACTAGCTCAAAGTCACTCAAATAAAAAAATGCCAGACTGAGGAACACAAAATATCCTGATAAAACATGAAACTTCCCAAGCACTTTCCCTGAAAAAAAAGGGACTACTCAAGAGTTTTCAAACAACTGCACACATGCATGGACACTTCGAATCGGGTCTGCAATGCAAACCCAGCAACTCCTACTGCCATGTAAGAACAAGGCAGCACAACGACAATTATTCTGTTTGGAGCTTGGCCTGACACTTAAACTGACAAAAGAAGAAATGGTATTACTTAACTTTTTTCCTGCAGTCCTAAGTGGGCCATACCTGAAAGCTGTAGCTACACCGGGTTCAGAAATCTTTTTCTTCAGTCACCACAGAAACTAATATAGAAACTCGGGCAATTTGTTCTCCTGTTTTCAGTAGAAAATTTACATATGAATTACACACCAAATTCCTTTGGTCTGATAAAGTGTTCTGGACTTGCGGGAAGAAAATACTGCTTCTTCATTATGATCCTCCTCTCGCTGTTCTTTGCTGTCTTTACAAAAAACCTGTACAACTAAAACTAGCGAGCTCAGTGGTAGGTCCATCTCTTGCCTTGAGTCTACACATAGAAGCAGAAGTTTGGAAATATATCCTTACATTTCAAGGGATTTTAGATTCCCAGATTTTCTGCCAGACAGGCCTGCTTGTTAGTCACTGCCTTGCGTGTAAGTATTAATGCAGCAGCCAGGAAAACATCTGATGCAATTTGGCTGATTTTCAAAGACATAAAGGATTGCATATAATAGCCTACACAAATGACCGATGCCCAGGACCTGACTGCAAGACTCAAATACCAAATAATTTCCTATTACTTTTCAAATTCATTACTCACCATTAGATAAAGAACAAATTAACATACACAGAAGCTAGAAACAGCACAAGAGTCACTTAGGTGTTTCCCATGACAAAATACAATTCAAACATTGGTTTTGCACTTGAGAACACAAATGCAAACATTTTGTAATCGCAGTATGCATGGGAAATCAAAACAATCCTTACCTTATTTAAAACGGCATTTTTAGTAAAAAGTCAGGCTAGGCTAGTACAAGGTGTCAGGAACTGTGCCATCCTCCTTCAGCAGACTTTTCCAAATGCTCCTACATTCAACTAGTCTAACTCTGCTCTATTTTGTTTCCCCAGGAGGACCCATTCAGCACCATGTGCTCCTTTTCAGCTGTCAATAAACAGAAGCAGTGAATTCCCCGGAGCTTCACAAAACTAGTTAGGCATAGCCATTCATTTCTTCAGGAAAACAGGGCATTGATTTCAGCAAATTCCCAGGGAGCAGCTACAACAAAGAGATCAAAGACCCACCTCCTTTCCTGCAAGGCTTTGGCCGGCCGGGCCCAGAGGAGCAGCGACAGGTTTCCCGAAGAGCAGGCTCAAGCCCCACCGACCACCGCGTGTTCCATTCACGCCCGTCGCCTTCCTGCATTCCCGGGACAGCCCCTGGTGCTAACCGTGACAAAACCCCTACATTCAGGCAGCATAATATACTGCACGCTAGTTCATCCAAGGATAAAAAGAAAAACAAGCTCCAAGGGAAGTCTGCTGCTTCCCCAACCAGCCGAGCCTCGGTAGCTGACAAACATTTTAGAAACTCCTCTTTTTTCCCTTAGCTTCTCCATCTAAAACAGAGACACTTGCTACCTCAAACTCATGCCAAAACTTCACTGGGATGTTGGCTTTTTCAGTTTATTTCCACAGGCTTGAAGACTTAGCTGCAGGAGTTTGAGGTCTAGCTACAGCAGCCCTTTTATTGTGCAGCCATGACATTTTCTTTGTGCAATTTGCACCAGACTGCAGTGGTTTATTCCTAGGAATCTAAGGAGGTTTGTTCTGCTTTGGTTAGATGGTTTTCTTTTTAATCATACATCTAGTTTTCATTAATGTGATTTGTAACAAGATTTTTAATCCTAGAACTTGATCTTGTATTGAAATAAGCATTAGTGAAAGATGATGCTGTGGTCAGCCCTAGGGAGTGGGTGTCTGCTACTAAACAGTTGTTCCCTGGTGCTGATACCAGCTGGCATCAGCTCCATGTGTCTAAACGCTCCTCACCTCCTTCACTTTTCCACTACAGTTTTGTTACATCCAAATTCCTTATCTGGAACAGAGCCTGGCAGATGTTGTCCCCAAAACACATTTGTTGCTTGTTAGCACACGCCAGTACTAGGCTCATGGGCTGGCTCTGCACTGCTTATTTATATAAAAACAGACATAAAGATCTAGAGTCACTTCACATCTGTACAGATTTGCCATGTTACCCTTTAGCGATCTCCTGTGCACTGACATCTTTACAAAACACTACCTGGCTGTCACAAACCCCACATGCATCTGTATTCCCACCAGCTGGAACCTGGAAAGTCCCCTTGGCACTGGTACTGCCTCGAGGCTATTCACATCTCCCAGGTGAGAAGACAAATGTCTATCCCTCTAGCATGACTGACCATCACAGGACCTGCCACAGCACAAGCAGTACAATACTGAGAAGACCAGGGACAGGTAGTAGGGGTGACTGATCACTGCATGGAAGACAGATGAGGATACAAGGAAATACAGAACTGCAGAGCTATCTTGAGTTGGAAGATACCTGTGGATATCAACTAGCCCAGCCTTTTGTTGAACGCAGGCTACAGATGAGTATTACCCAGGGCCCTGTCAAGCCAGAACTTGAATATTTCCAATATGGGAAATTCTACCACTTCCCTGGGCAGTCTAAACCATAATCGATCCCACAGTGAAAAAACCCCTTACCTCCAGGACCATCTCTCCTGAAGCAACTTGTAGCTGTTTCCTCTTGTCCTGTCATGGTGCAAGCATCTACCTCCTTTCCATAACCACTACTTTTGTACTGAAAGATCATGACTAGATCCCCTTCAGCCTTCTCTTCTCCAGACTGAACATACTCTACTCAGGTGACAACTTCTCTAACCCACTGGTCATTAGGAAAAGCGTGAGAGAGATACTGACATTGAGCTGAAGAGAGAAAAATTAAAACTGTCGGGGCATAAATTAGCTAAACCACTGAAACCAGCTTAAGCATCTGAGTAGAATTGAGGAGTCTTGACCAGGACCACTGTGCAGTCACCCTGCCCTCTCTCCTTTCTTTAACATTTCACTCCTGATAGCAGTTTTGCCTGTTGTATACAATACAGTCAGGCACATTACAATCCTCATTTCAGAGTTCTTCCTGTATCTAAATGGCACTTAAGCATGTCCCAAAATTGCCAGTTAGCAGACAAAGCTGAAAAAATGCACTTTCATAAACAACTCCTAAGTACAGCTATCACCTCCATAGAGAGCTGGTACCTGCCAGTAAGCCACTGCTGGTTTTACATTTATTAACCAATTACAGTTATTGACAAAAAAAAAAAAAAAAAAGTGATAAAATGGGTTTCTGAAATTCTGAAATTCCACAGTGTGCACCTAGGCAGCCCTTAGGGGCAGTGATAAAAAATGGCAGTTGAGGCACTTGGAGGAACCCAAAAGAAAGCAGATCAATAAGCACACAAATTGTGCTTAATGCTGCAAATATCTTAGGCTGGAGGGAGACCTGAGCAGTAGGTTTTTTTGTGGTGGTTATGACATGAAAGTATAAGGATATGCCACTTGTATATTCTTTGCTGTTGAAAAAGAAGGATGGATTATAGTGATGAGGCGTGAGATTTGCATGTGACTTGGATAGCGATGCTTTGGAAACACAGGAGTTAAATTCACAAAGTGATTAAAAAACCCCAAGCACATCACTCAGTGGTAATCTGGGATGGTATCTGTGCCAGAGACAGATAAAAACATTCTAGATAGAATTGTAATTTTAAGTCTCAATGAACCAGTCTGTTCTTATACAGGGGCCAAATTTTTACAATTTTACTCATATTAAATCATGCTTTACTCCAAGAATAATCCCATTGATTATAATAGTAATATCATTCCTCAGATGTCTCAGAAGAATCACAAATGTAAAAGCGGACTTTATACTTAAGATAAAAGACATCAATTATGAGCACATCTGGGAACCTGATAAAAACATATGGTACAAAAAAAATCACTGTGGGATGACGGAAATGTACTTACATAGCAGGTCTGTGGACATGTTTACAGATCAGGCAAAGGAAACCTAGATAAAATAAATGAAAAAAAAGAATGATTAGTTTTCTGAACTAGCGCTATTCATGGTTAAACCTCATATCATATGCATAGTTTTTTAATTCTTTAGAAAATGAGGAGAACATATCTAGGGAAATCTAACATGGAACAAATCCAATTTGTAGAGGAAAAGAGTAAATCCATCTATTTTTTTACTCATTAGAAAATTATTCTGCTTCATTTCACAATGTGAACTGACAATATTAATGTAATGCATTTTAATTAAGAGCAGTACACTGTACCCCTCATCTTCATTAACATTTATTGTTAAAACAGAGTTTTCAAGTGCCTTGTATTTTACCCCATTGTATGCCATTCTGTGTTTGAGCCTGCTATTTCTGGTACTCATCTTAAAGAGTCCTCACCCTTGCAAAATAAAAGGTAATAGCAACCAGATACAGGACAAGACATTTTATTTGCTCTCTTGAAAGACTTCTGGACACTTCTTGCTTTCTGCTGAACTCTGTTCATCTTTCTGCCTTCCCATCCATCTGCTGATTTTTGACAGAAATTTTACTTTGTAGTAATAAAAAGACAGTACAGCTTATACATGTAGGAGCAGAGTCTGAGTTTTCTGTAGGTGTCTGAGCAGTCTCCAACACAGCGGGATCCCAATGAGTGATAAGACTACTTGGAGCAATAGAAATAATAGGGCACATAATAATAAGTGGAGGGGGATGCAGATATAATTTGGTTGTGTCCTGTACAAATCTTGAAAATTTCAGGCAGTGTTTGAAGGTGTGCATATATGATTTAGAGTGAAAACCTGACTCTGATGAGACAACGGTATTTTGTTGCTCACTGAAATGGTTCAAGAAAACATCTTCTTTTTTAAAAATACAGTGATAAGATACTTCCAAATTCATTGGATCTGGTTGGGAGAACAGAGGGAAGGCATGAAAGAAGGCAATAATGATGGCAAGAAAAACAAGTGGCAGAGAATAATGAGAACTGAGGAGGAAAGAGATTCAAAGAGAAAAGAGAGTAAAGAAGTGATAGATAAGGGGGTGGACTGACTGCTGGATGAGATTTGCCAAGGAAGAAGCTGTGGCTGTTGTCCATAAGGTTGTCCATAAGCAGGATGAGGAAGCTGAGATCCAGCTACCTGCTGAAATCTGTGAGCACACTGTAGTGTCATTTTCAATTTTGAGACTACTAAGGTGACATTTCTAGGGATCCACTGTAAGCACCTGGGATGCCATATTATCTTGAGGACAAGCTGTTTGTCCCTGCATACAAAAGCAGCCATGCTGAGCATTCCCTCCAGCATTTACTCAACAGTGAAGTACATGCAGGTCATTACTGGGCAATATAACAAGTATGCTAACTACATTAGCAAGTTAACTACTGATAAACTTACATATCCTCATTTAAGTGCTCACTGACCCAATCCCAAGGCCAAGATGCACACAAGTTGGTGTATCAGACTTGCTGTCTTACCATGTGTCTCATCACAATCGTAATCAACCCCCCAAGTATTTAAAGTGTCTCATCACAACCATAATCAACCCCCCAAGTATTTAAATTGTCATTCTTAGCATGAAAGACAGCATGTAAAGAAAATATACTTCATAGATGCCCTGTACTCTAGGAGTTGGAAGAGTTCTGATGTCAAAACATAAAGAGCTGCCTGGTCACTCCTTCCCACATGCACAAACATGTCTCTCAAGACTACACTGCCTTCACCAAACAGAAGACAAGTACAAGCTTTGCATTTTAAAGAGTGATTTGCAAAGGTGGGTGGTGAGGGGCAACTGACAGGTATACTGTAGACTTATCGCAGAAAATCAGTATTTTCAACACAAACCCAAAAATATTCTTCCCACCTTTGGGATATGCACCTTCCCTAACACCAGTGGGATACAAGTGATAGGGAGCAGCTTATCAAAGACCTTCAGCAGGGAAGACGCTACAAGTGAAAACACTTTAACTGCCCAAGCACAAGCAGTGTATGTCTTTCAAAGTGCCCTAGGACATCTGAAGCACCCACATGAGGCTGACAGGTATAATACTGGTTATACCAGAAAAAGAGTCCCTCCTGGACCAGGAACTAGAAGCTAGGGAGGGCTACCCAGGGCATCTCAGATAGCACTAGACACTTATGTTTCAACAAATTAATTAACAAATTAAAGTCCTACAATATTACACTTTTGTTTGTTTTTAGAAGAAACCAGGCAGAGAACAGGCAGGCTGCTGGTACATCACTTCCATCCGAGACCAAGGGGACTGCAGATGAGGAATGAAACCCAAGTGCCAGCACATCAATTCTCTTCTGTAACCTCTGTCCTCTGCCAAAACAGCTGCCTCCAGTGAACATACAGCTTATAAACTGGCTTTTGTCTCTGACTGAGACTTCGTGTAGGTGTGAGAGAGAAGCAGTAAAGGAGCCAGCATGCTGAAAGGACATCAGTGAGTCCTTTCCCCAGGTGAACTTTAGCCATGCTGAGAGCAGGCTTTCTAAGCAGCAAGTATCCTAGCCTCATTTCCACTGGCCAGAAAAACCACTTTCTGCAAAAAAACTACTCTAGAGTTTGACCTCATCCTGGCTGCGAGCAATGCACTTGTCTCTGGTGTTAATTTCTAAGAATTCAGGCCTTGCAGAGAGAACAGTGGCCTTTAATGGCATCCATATGTGATCGTACACACGCCAACTTCTGTCATCCCCAGACACCACAGGCTACATGTTGTCACTGTCAAAGCAGTGCCATCATCTAATAAAGATTTCATCCCCCCACTGAATTACTAGGCAAAATGATTTAATTGTGCTGGCACTGAATCTGCAGGGTAATTGCTGGGTAAACCACCACAACACAACAGGCTCTCCCCTTCCATATGGTTTGAGTCAGTAGTATACCTTCATCCTCCCACATCTGGCCTGCAGCAGTCTCCTCTCATGACAAAGTCCATTCATGGTCCATCCTCTCCCTGTGACCTGCAAGTCTGCCATCCAGTCATGTTCCAGTGACACTGTTATCCATGAACACCCCAGTGAAGTTTTGTTTGAATTTTTCTACGGTGTCATTTTGGTGGTAGAGGAGGGGACATGGAGAAGAAAGAGCACACACACTAGCTGGGACAGAAGACCCTATCTCTTGAGACAGAAACTGTGATAGGTCAGAACGACATCAGAGGGACTCAGCTGAAGAGCAGCATGGTACAGAGCAACACAAACACCTATGAGAAAACTCCACTGCAATCAAAAGGCGAATCTGCTGCTGGGGCGGGGTCAGCTGTCAGAAGCACGAGGACATTCATTCTCCATTCACTTATTACCCAGAAGCAGCTACAAAAACCACAGCTGAAAAGGGCTATTGCACATGTTGGCTCTTCCCCACCTGTCCCTTTTGCCCATGCTGAAAGAGCTGCCTTCTCCTGTGGTCTGGAACCAGGAAAGAATTGGTCCATGACACTGTCATCTACCTGCTCCCCTCAGGGCACTAACGGTGTTTACCAGTACAGGCAGGTCACCTTGTACAGACCTCTCTACTCCTAACAGTCCTCCTAGGACTTGGTCAAAGGTACAAGACTCTGCTGCAGATATGCCCCCAAGAATGAGGGCGCTATGAAGAGGATAACCATAAATCACCAGTGTTTTTCTCCCCAGGCCATCAAAGCCTGAGAAACTTTCTCTTTTTGTACCTTTACCATCCTCTGATGAAGCATCATTTGCAGCAGCAACCTCGTAGTGCCCAAGTCCAGCCCTTGGGGAAGGCACAGAGATTACAGACCATGAGGGAACACCTCCATGATGGCATCCCTGTCACTGCAACCAAGCCACTCACAGAACAACAGAGCAGTGGGTGCACTAACACAAGGAACTGCTCCTCTGCCAGCAGCCGGTCAGGATGTTATCTCTGACAGGGTGAGGATAAGCACGGCAAGGTGTATTTGCAGAGGCAAGGGAGTATAAGCAGAACTATAAGCTCCTTCATAAGCTATGCCAGCTCTTCCCTGCGCTTACCCTCAACATGCATCCAGAACTGCCTGCCCTCCTAGCTGCTGCAAACCACCACCATAAATACCTCTCCCGCTTCAAGGTCAGCCCTCTGGTGCACAAAGGCACCTCTAGTGCAGTGTGTTGTCCCCTGACCAAGAGAGCTCCAACACATGCAGAGTCATGGCAGCCACTTATACTGTGCCAACCAGGCACAGTGCCTGGTGATTTCTGGCCACATCAGTCCCGTGTCAATCTAAACTTAGATGTTTGGCCAGTGTCCACGCTGGCCTCAGTTTAACAGTTCCATTGGCCAATCCTCTGTGTTTTT
The DNA here is from genome assembly GCA_033439905.1 of Ceryle rudis. NCBI lineage: Eukaryota > Metazoa > Chordata > Aves > Coraciiformes > Cerylidae > Ceryle > Ceryle rudis. The sequence continues at coordinate 17,173 of JAAGNO010012626.1, read as the reverse complement.
ACTCCTTGTAAACCACGTTGTTGTACAACATTGACCTTCATATGAAGAGTTGCAGTCAAATTGGCCAAATTCGCTGTGCTGTCCATATAGCCAGAAGTTGTTTGTGGTTGCTCTTAAATATTATCCTTTCTCATCAATGAATGGGCAGATGAGGAGGAGAAGCGGAGTGGGGGATGTTTCCCATACATGAAAATTGCAGCCCTGAAAATCTGAGGCAAAGCCTTATGAGGGTCTTACAGGCTTTCAGGGATCAGGAAATGAGCTCATGAATTTAGGTTGAATAGAAGTTGATGGATTAAGTATAACAGATGGGTAACAGTCTACAAATAGCATAGCAGTGATTACAAGCACATTGGGTGATGAAAAGTTCAACGCTTTGTGGTGGTGAAAAGTGGTCAGAGGAAGAGAGGATGGGTTCCACACTGCCTATTATCGAGAAGGACTGTGGTCACAGAGTACATCTGTGTAGAAGCCAGGATTTTAGGTTGCGTTTCTCTTAGTTGTTCCACCATTGCCCCAAATTTACAGACGATGCATTTTGTGGTTTAGAAGTAACTGTAGGGGGCACACTGTGGGCATGTATGATTTGGGATGGGTACACATTATGGTGGTGGGATTGCTCTGCAGTGTCCAGGGTCCACAGTGGGAAAGGCAATGCCTCTTATCCTTTCTGTTCTGATGCAGAGTACGTGCAAGTAATGAAACTAGACAGGCAGTTTCCAAGTATGGTCCATGAGAAGGAACCATGTGAGGATTGAGGTCACTGATGCACCAGAAGAAAGGTGACTCCCACAAGCACAGCAGAGGAAAACAGCCTGCACAGGACCTCTGAGGATGTTCATGATGAATATGAGACATCTGTGAAGGCTGCCCACAACAGCCTTGATAAGTACCTAGCTTACCAGTGGTTCACATCAAGAGGCAGAGAGAGGAGTAGCAAAGGTTCCACTTTCTACTCCTCACGTGCCTGGAAAATACTATGACGACACCTGGAAAAAGTTTCTGAATGCAGTTCTCACCCAAAGTCTTGTACCAACTGCAGGTCACTGCAGATTCCTAGGAGGATGACACACTTCTACCAGACAGCACTTGCTTTTTTCGCTCTCAAGCTCATCTTCACCAGAGATGACAAACTCCATAGCAGGGGATGCCAGGAAACTGCTCTGTGAAGCATCTTTGCAAAGCCTGCAACATAAGACTGCAATTAGCTGTTCAAGACAGCTGTCCTGCAAGTAACGCCACAACATTCTCACGTGGGTTCATGTGACAAAGCTCTTCCTCTGACCTGACTTTCTTCCAGAAGAGGTACATCCGTCTTCCCTGGCATGATGCCCCATAAGGTCAGAGGAAAAGCAGACACTGATGTGGGAAAGAGACAAATGACAGCAATAGGAAAAGCTCTCATATTGCCACACTGACACTGTGGGTAATACCCCAATGCTTGCATCATGATGCTATCTGTAGATGACAAGAGAACTGTCTCCAAAAGAGACCATGCAGAAACAAAGATGAGGACCATAGCTTTTGAATTATGAATCGACTGTGAGTGGAAACATGGCTGTTCTGAACCAGTCAGCATCTGACCCCCCAAGCCCTCAGAGACTGCTACATTGCTTTCCGTGGAAAAACAACGTCAAAATCCAAGGACAACTGTGAGCACAGGCATACTACTTCTACTGATCTGACGTTGTACAGCTCAAAAATGCACCTAAGTTTTATCCTGCCTACCAAAGAGATGCATTAGTTAATCAGTCACCAGGAGACTCCAGATGCTGTGAAGTCATCTGTCCACCTTACTCATGCAGTGGAAAAGGGGATGTTGATGTACCTCAGATACTCTGAAGAACATCCAGGACAACTTGTTTATAGATTCACAACAGCCCCATGTAGATGACATTGTTTTTAAAGTACTTTTTACCACATTTAGAATTGTTTAGGTTGGGAAAGACTTTTAAGATCATCAAGTCAAAAAAAGTAAAGGTAAAATGCAAGTAAAAGCATTTATTCAAGACATCTGTGGTAAGTAATACAGTTGCAGATGTCTTTAAAATACACAAGTGAAGACGTGACAGGAAAACCACACTTAACCTACTTACACTGAGATTAAATCAGGAAGGACTCTCTTCCCCCATTACAGAAATCAGTTGCCAGGGTTTAACCTTCAGCATACATTATGTCTCAGGTTGCATCCATGGAACAAAACACACCTTCAGGAGACAATGCATCTATCACACAGCATTAGCATTCCACTACTGTCCCTACTTGTTCTTTGGGCTACTGCAAGTGCTTGTGCTGGGCTAACTGCATTTCTGCAGACGTAGTTTCTCACAAATTAATAAAAGGGAAGGAAAATCAGGAGGATACAGAAATTAAGTATTAACAGAGTACTAACAGGGAAAAATGAATACGCAGGGCCAAAATCTCCATTCAGAGAAACCTATGTAGATTTTCTGAAGTTTGCATTAGTCCCACACGGGCACCCACAATCAAGATTTGGTACATGCTAAGTGCAACTCATCAAACACGTCCAACGGTGAAATTCTGTACATTTTGTATCTACCACGTAGAGACTCCCTCACTGGATAAAACGGAAAATATAAAGTGATTTATAATTTCATCATATAAAATAGCACACACTTGTACTTTTACAAAATCAGTTTTTTTACAAATCATTGAATGATTTTATAGTTATAAACCAGAATAACTCTTTTGCCATCATAATGTTTTTCTTTATCTAGAAGATTACACATCTTTCCTTTGATTAATCAAAGATCTTGAGCAGTGTGACACATAAACAGTGGGGTCTCTGGTCCAGAAATCCACTGTTATTGCAGAAGTTCTTCAAATGTAAGTCTCATTTGTGAATGAAAAAAAAAAAAAAAATAGAAGCCAAAGTTGTATGTGGAACATCTCTCTCTTTTACAAAGGACTATGCAAATGTAAAAGAAAGGTGCACAAAACCAGAAGGCAGTCTGTGGGTGGATAAAAGTCATGTGTTCAAGGATAGGATTCTTCTCAGGTGTTTAATAAGAATATCTTGTATACCTTTGTGATATTGTTTTAAGTGTGTATATGCACACACAAATACTATACAAAATATAGCCTGCTGCTGAAGGAAACTTTGTAACTATATACACATTACAGACTAAAGGCCTTGGTATGGAAGCAACCAAGAGCACTGTCAGTTTCCAGTGACTTCAGGGGGTCAGGCAGTAAGACATCCTCTTGACTTCGGTAATTTTGGGATCACTTGGCTATTATTTTGCCAAAGTCATACTGAGTGTTGAATCTGCATACATAAAAACCATAAAAACCTCCTGCCTTACCATGCCCTGCACAAACTGATCAATATTCTAATCTGACTATGATGACTTCAATATGTAGCATCATCAAATATTGTCCACATATGCACCTGAACTATCCAAGTCGATTTTCAGTTTAAAGCAAAAGCCAATTTTCAGTAAAAGTAAATCCATTTTATATCCTGTGCCCTGATACCAGAAACACAAAGACCAACAAATCCCACTCCTCAGTTCTAAGCAAGTTTATCCTGTATGGGAATATGTCAATGCATCTCATTTCCCTAGCCTTGTATCACTTGATGTTGGACTGTCTCTTCCCATCTCCAGTGCTCTGATTGCAGAAGACATGCTATTAAATAGTAATTTTTAAAAGTGATAGTAACAAAAGGGAGACAAATCCCTAGGAAATGATACCAAATGGAATCTCACGCTAGCCTGCCTCACTGAGGGCTGCTCTTGTTGTTTGGCCTTGCAAAGCACTCAGCATTTTGATTAGAGCAAAGCATTTCTGCATTTCTCATGTCTTTCCACCACTGATTTGCAAGGAACCATTTGTACATGTGAACACAAACCTACACTTCATATTTTGTTGTGTCAGGATTAAGACACCAATCATCTTTACTTGTTTTGTTATGAGAATTGGTTAAAATAAGAAAAAAAAAAAAAAAAAGTTTAAAGTGTGAGTTTTAAAAAGCCTCAAGACCCAGGAACATTCCTAAAATAATTTGCATTCCACAGCAGTGGGCAAAACCATTTCCATTTCAATGAGCCTGTGGAGAGGACTCTGGTCTACTAGCTGAAACTCAGGACTGAACCCCAGCACAAAACAAACACCAAAACCACTTGTATGAGGTCACGTGGAAAAGCACTTTTTCCTGTTCTCCCTCAATTCCTTGGCTAAACTCTTTTCATCACTTCAGGCCTGCATCCCAACATTCATTGTGGGAAGGGCACTGTTACTCCTCTCTGCTGGGCAGGATGGTGGCAGGGAGATTTCATTTCCCTTCCCTGCATCCTCCTCAGGCAGCCTCCCCCAGAGTCAACAAGTCTCCTGCGGCTTCAAAAAAGGTTTTACAAAACCCTCAGCTTTAACGCTCTCTCTTTCATAAGCTTGCTACAAATAAAAGGCATCAGCAGCCAACAGCTTTCCAAACTTGGTGAAGAGAAACCCACAGCGGAGACAAATGGACTGACCAGTTCCCACTCAGCACAACGGCCGCTCCTGTGACCAGAGAGCAGGATACACATTTAGCCAGTACTTCAGCAACAACAATACATTTCAGGAAACTGTAAAAGCAGATTTGTCATCTGGAAGCCAACACCTTCTTCACTCATTTCGCTTAAATTATGATCATCTAAAACCTCCCAGCCTCCGATGCTCACAAACCTTGCACATACCCACAGCATTATCCACGTATGTCCTACAGCACTACTGCAGTAATGGAATGCAGTGCATAATGTTGCTGCTGTATTATGTAAATATTAATATTCAAAATATTTGGTCAAATTCCACTTTCACAGTCTTGCTTTCACTCTTTAGCAGCTTTAAATTTCAACACTGTGAAATGACCACTTCATTCAGAAACTTGTAAAACTTGAGGAAATTTTACGTGTAAAGGATTTCATGTAGAGAATATCGGTAGTTTTAACAGGTATTTTCGATGCAACATGATATGAACAGTGATTTCAACAGGTTTAGCAGCTTCGTCTTCAGCTGCTTCATAAAAGGTGGATGTCTCTTTATATAAACTACCTATCAAAGAATAATTAATGCTCTTCCGTATTACGACCCACTCTTTGTCAGCAGCATCTTGGTCAGTACAAATGTTTTCTTTCCTCTGTCCACTCCTTAAGGCCTCAGACTTCAAGAATAGCTTGAGCCATATGAATGAAGCAATGGTAATACTAATACATCATCCTAATAAAGCATCAACAAAGAGTTTTCACTAATAACACCTGAGGTAGAATGACAACAGCAGCTGATTTGTTTAATGAAATGCCACGAGCCTTATACTGGGGAGCAGCTGCCTGTCACATCCCTCAAACTGTTTGCTGCAACCTCCACCTCAGATTTTCTGTCAACAGCAGATGGATTTGTCAGTGGCAAACAAGCAGCAAAGCCACCCACGTCCTTTCACTCCTGTTCACACATCTGGACTGGGTGGAGTGGAACACTGCATGAGAAATGCAATCTACGTCTTCACCCGGTACAAATGCAAGGGGCAATTATTCAGAGCAATTTACTGAAACAGAGCCATTACTTTAAATAATCAGGGACTAATTCTGGTGGAATTAAACTGTAACTTGAGGAGTAATTTCTTACTGCCTTTTCTCAAAGAGTCTGTTAATTTTAGGGGTTATATTTTCATAGTAGTGCTAAGAATACCTACAGTGCACAATTCTAAAAATATCCAAATCCTCCAAATACTGCATTAATGAAAGCTACACATGTTCCCAAACATTACTTAGCTGTTTTGATAAGTCTTCCTTTGATTTTAAAGCCATATTGACAATTATAAAAATCAAAACAATTGTGGCTCACAGGTTATTGCTAAATAAATGCAGACACAGGTGCAGATGCAACACAGTGAACCATCACTCATATTCACCACAGTAACCTGTTTCTCAGGTAAAGGAGAGAGAAAAGTTGCTACCCGCTGTCAACTAAAGATCAGTTGAACCTCTTGCTCTCCCATACTGATCGCTTGTAACACAGAGTTACAATTGGACTACTGCCTTTCCAAGGTCTGGACTGGAAGTCTTCTTGCTAATAGTTTGGTACACAAACCTTCCAGGAATCCTGTGTCACTTCTTGAGCATTACTCAAGAAGCCAAAAAAATCTGGCATTACATGCACACTGTTTGTGCTTGTTTAAAATTTCATCCCACACAGTAATCTAGTTCTACTCTTTTCTCCAGCAAAACTGAAATCTGAATAAATTAAAGGAGGCTGGCTCTTGTCTACATAAGCTTCTTTTTTCAATGTAGGAGAAGGTGAAAGGAATAACAAGGCCAATGATGAAAAGCCCTGTAGACACCAGTGAAGGAAGAGTTCAGCCACTAACTTCAAAGAATGAAAACCCCACTTCAGAGTAGGTGACTATTAACTCCCATATCAATACCAAATTAGGAACTTGAAATTCAGCACACCATGGATTAATGAGGGCAAAGTTCTGGCAGATAGAGAATTTCATCAGTTCAGCATTTTTATTAGTCACTTCATAGGATCATAAAATGGTAGGGTTTGGAAGGGACCTCTGGAGATCATCAAGTCAAACCCTCTTGCCAGCGCAGGAACAGATCCAGGTGGGTCTTGCAAGTCCCTAGAGAAGGAGACTCCACAACACCTCTGGGCAGCCTGTTCCAGTGCTCTGTCACTCTCACAGTGAAGCAGTTTTTCCTCATGTTGAGGTGGAACTTCCTGGGTTTCAGCTTGCTACGATTATCTCTTGTCCCTCACAAGGCACCACTGAAAAGAGACTGGCCCCTTCTACTTGACAACCACTCTTCAGATATTTGTAAACATTAGTAGGATCCCTTCTCAGTCTTCTCTTTTCCAGGCTAAAGAGCCCCGGGGCTCTCAGCCTTTCCTCATAAGAGAGATCTTCCAGTCTCTTCATCTTTGTAGCTCTCTGTTGGACTCTCTCTAGGATTTCCATGTCCCTCTTGAACTGGGGAGACCAGAACTGAACACAATACTCTAGATGTGGCCTCACCAGGGCAGGGTAGAGGGGAAGGAAAACCTCCCTCAACCTGCTGGCCACACTCTTCTTTATGCACCCCAGGATACCATTGGCCTTCCTGTCCACAAGGGCACACTGCTGGCCCATGGATAACTTACTGCCCACCAGGACACCAACGTCCCTCTCCATGTTGCTGCTTGCCAGTGGGTCTACCCTTAACCTATATCAGTACATGGTGTTGTTCCTCCCTAAGTGTAGGACTCTCCACTTATCCTTGTTGGACTTCATTAGATTCCCCTTTGCCCAGCTCTCCAGTCTGTTCAGATCTCACTGGATGGCAGCACAGACTTCCAGTGTATCATCCCCTCCTCCCAGTTCAGTACCATCAGCAAACTTACTGAGAATACACTCTGTCCCTTCATCCAGGTCATTGATGAAGATGTTGAATAAGACTGGACCCAGAACTGACCCCTGGGGAACA